>JAADWT010000007.1:0-75498 GCA_023336285.1 Pythium grandisporangium
CGTGTAGGCAGCTGGCCCACCCGTAGCCACGTCCTCCATCACACTGCTGCCAAAGACGAGCGGTGAGAGGAACACAAAGAACACATCGTAGCAAAACGCGATTGAGAGCAGAACCGTGGCCACCTTGAGATTGGGCAACTGGATCGTGCGCAAAAATACGAAGCAGAGCGAGATACCAAAGAGGTCTTGCAGGTACCAGCATGACCGGCGATGCAGGTACCAGACCAGCACGAGCACGGCACTGAGTAGGAGACCCATGAGCTCGGCGAGCATCCAAGTTTCCTGGATCAGGGGCATCGTCACCGGACGAGTCATCACACGAGGAGCCGCTTCGCGAAGCACGGGCGCCATCACCAGCTGCGTCATCGTAGCCGTCGCCGAGACGGCGAAGAGCACGGGGAGGATATGCTGCGCGTTCACAAAATAAAACACGGTGAGGAACACGGCAGCGCTCGCCATGAACGCGACAGCGGCACGTGTATCCAATTCCCACGTGGTCTCGTGCTCTTCCTCAGCGTCACGTGCGTTGCCAGGCTGCGCAGCTTGTTGGGCTCGCTTCCGTGCCAGTGCATCAGGGTCCATGCGCAGGCGGTATTGCTCTCGTTCTCGCGCCGCTGAATAATAAGCCGCGCCAATGGCGGTGGCCACCCCCATCACCCACAGTAAAATAGATGCTACGTCCAGGAACGGCTCGGCTCGCTGAGATGTGCGTATGCGTAGCTGCGGATACTTGCTCCATGCACGCTCCAGCAGTTGGCCCTCGGCGATGGTAACAAACACGACGGGGATCGTGATTTGTTTGGCGACGGTGTAGTTGGCGCCCATGAGTAGGTGCGTGTCCCAGAGACAGCATAGCTGGTGGCCGCCGCGCTGTGCATCAACGTGGCCCGTGAGCACGCACATCCTGGAGGAGCATGCGTCCTGAGTATGGCAGCGCTCGTCCTCCGTGGCCCAGACGGGCTCGGCCACGGTGCCCACAAAGCTTTCGCCGCGCTGGCAATCGTACTCAAACGGCGGACGCGACGTCGCGGCCGCCGCGCTGGTGTTGTCGTGACGATGGCTCGTGATGGCGTCGTACACGGCGCGCTTGGTGCCACGCACCACGAGGCCGCGGGCGCCGGCTTGCTGTGCGACGAGCGCCTTGTCCACGAACGAGCAGTTGCCGCGGTCCACGACCACGAGGTCGGGGAGCGGGCCCACGCTTCTGGTGGGGAGTGAGTAGGCGTGGCAGCCCTGCGCGTTGCCTGGTGACGATGCCGGCAGCATGTGCACGTGGTTCCAATGCGCAATGCCGGCATTAGGCAGGGCGACCCCCCAGCCGGCTGTACTGCTGGGCGCGCAGAGCAAGTCAGCGAAATGCGGCGGCGGGGTCAGCACCTTCAGCTCGATGGTGCCCATGGGCAGCACGGCCTCCACAACGCTGGGTAGGGTGAGGCAGGCATGGAGGAGAAGCGCCGCTGGCAGCTTCATGGCGGATGAGTGAGGAGCTCGAAGGGAGTGAGGACGAGAGTTGGAGTGGGGTGGTGAGCTATGATAAGCCCTTTCGGCTCGTACTTCGACAAAATGAAACCATGAGGCAAGGCGTACTTAGGGAGACTATGACTGGGGAAAGCGCACTTAGGGGGCGGGGCAACTACAAAAAGGTGACGCGAAGGTTGCTACAGTTATGGTAAACGAATGAGCCGACACCGACCGACCAGCACACGACCATTATGGTGGAGCATGCTTGGTGTCGTTGTCTTCCTGAAGCCCGCTACCCGTGTACTTGTGCAGGATCCAGTCCATGTCCTTCTCCACGCGCGCAATGATCTCATCGATCCGCTCTGCGTCGTCTTCATCGGCGTGGGCGATATACCCCTACAATGCCGAAATGATCAAGACACACAACATGCAACATTTATAGAGTACAGCGATCCGCATGGAATTCAGTTGGCGGTCGTTTCCGAAGAGCACACGCATGGACCACATCCGTACCGAGCGCGCGAACTGGCGGTAATAGTCCCGCACGTCCGGCTCCAAGCGGCGGCTCACGCGCCAGATGCGTCGGTAGAGCGCCAGGCTCTTGGCTGTTGGCGTCATCCCGTCTGGTCAAAAAACACAACTGACGCAGTTGCTCACAGCCGCAATGATGACAAGTTGTTATGTTTCGAATATAAGCCAATCAGGCACTGGAAAGTTTTCTGCGACAGCCAATCAGGAATCTGGAAAAGTGAGCCATTTTCCACGATTGACCAACGATCTGTCGGTTCATGGCATTGTACCTCCTCCATCCAATTGCATGGACCCCTCGAAAAACCCTATGCACCACGAAGGGACTCGCTTAATTAATGATGCATCCCGCGACCTTCAGGTTGTGAGCGCGCCATTCACGCCACAAGCTAGAGCTGAGAAACCGTCCTGCTTCCCAGTTGGTGGACTACTTACGCCGTCTCGCTACTCGGACAGCGAGCAACATGGATTGCGCGCCCACCGCGTGGTGATGCAGCTCAAATTGTCCACACAAGCTCCACATTAAGGTAGGCAACGTTGGCTGCTCACTGCCAGTGTGGTCGTCGTGATGTTGGTCGCGTGTGACGGTATCCCATTCGTGGTTGGTCATGGTGGCCACGCTGTGGGGTTGACAGGTCTATCTGTGAAGCTTGAGAGCTTGGATGCACAGATGCAAGAAGCTGCGCACGGTCATCACCACGCTATGGTGGAAGAACATGCTCCGTATTGCTTATGGGGCAGACGGGAACGATAAGCAAGCAAATGAGAGCACACTGAGTGACGGCGAAGACACGGCTCAAGCCGCTATAGATGCGACTGTCCGTATAGTATAGCACCTTTGTCCAGCATGGCATAGGGATCGACGATATTCATCTGCACTGCAGCAAACGAGCTTGAAGGAGAGTATGCGCTTTGCACGATCTACGTATTTTGTGGTTTAGTGGGGGTAGGAAGGATACACTCCTAAATACCGACCTCGCACTCTGTTGCAACCACGAGGGCATCTCACTCGCGATTTGAAACTACAGCCATAGCTTTATGTGAACGTATGCCATGCACTCTGTAGCGATACACGAGCACTGAGACTGATCACTGCGGAACTTTGCGAACGAGCGAACATGAAGCCCACGAACGTGATTCTGTTCAATGAACTAGTACATCCAGCTTCTAGATCAGAAAACGGGGGATGCAGCACTTGTACATGGATCGATGCATGGTAGGACGCAAAACTACAGTTATCGTACATGTTGCCGTTGTTCCGGTAAGGTGTGGGTGCTATCCTCCCCCCCACAAAATTACCCTAAGCGGTCCAAAGCTTCTCCAGTTCAACGATTCGCGAAAGTATTCTGAGTCGACTAGGACGTGCTCAGGCGCGTAACCGATTCTAAATGACAGCGTACGTCTGAAAAGTCACCAAATGCACCCAGCTAGCGAATAACGTACTATGCCTGTGGATCGAGGCAGGTGCTATCACCGCACGTGAATGAGCCCACCATGATGCGTCCGTCCAAAGGCCACACCAAATCAACACCTAAATTGCCATCTGCATCATCACCAACGACAAGTGCGGACCAAAGGCAAGCCCTAGCGACGAGTATCTCTGCGTCCTTCTTGCGAACACAAGATGCTCATCCCAGTCAAAGCACGTTACCCGCATTCAAGATTACAGATTTGCTTCCTGCTGGTCCCGAGCTCGTACGGCAGACGCGAAAACGACCAAAACCAGTTGGTGGTGGTTTGAACATATATTCGAATAGATGTGACGCTGCATCGCCATCAATGGTATTCCCGCTCTCTCCGATTCAGAAAACTGACCCCAGTGATGCCGATTCCGGTAACAATAGTGGAGACACTGCACTCGTGACCGGGCCCACAAGCAGGGTCAAGATCGAGGGCCCATCGCAGTCGGCTGCTGGTCAGTATGTTCAAAATCTTAGGCATGCAGAAAACACTGAACTGTTTGCATACTCCAGTGCGCTTTGCCATCGCATCACTGGCCGATATCTGCCGCGCGATGTCCTGCAGCGCGACCCAGATGCGCAAAAGAAAGAAGTCATACGAATACAACGTGACCCAGAATTGGTACAGGCCATAGCGGTGATTCAGGTGAGTCAAAGTGTGATAGTCAGCAGTCTGGATTTGGTCACGACCATCTATCTTCTTTTTTTCAGAGTGATGCAGGTGATAGAACGGAATTTTGGTGTCTTTTGTTGTAGACGTTGTCCAAGCAATTTAAGGGGATCGCTCAGGATACGTTAGGGCATCGGAAGGAACTGGGCCATGCCTTGTTCCGCATCGAAGCAAGCTACCTCAAATTATTCGAGAAGCTGTTGGAGATTTCGCTACGAATGTTCTGGCGTTACGAACGTGAACAGGATATACAAAGACGAGCGGACAAAAAAACAATTCAGTACTGGTCAGACATGCACGACTGGAAGGCGAGTGAACTCGAGAGGTTTCAAAAACTATTCGCCGCCAAGGATGTTGTTGTGAAGACCCAGAAGATTCAACTCGATGATTTAGAAAAAGAATGCTCAAGTATTCAACACGAGTTGAGCAAACACCGAGCGATAGAAGCTGAGGTACTAGAGCAAAACCGAGTGGAAGCAGAGTCAGTCCTACTGAGTCGGCAGGCAGAGTTCGATGCTGAGTACGCGCGGCTCCAGGTATGCCTCTTTCTCTATCCCGACGAGTAACCCGTGAACGTTTACTCAAGTGAGTATGATTATGCAGCAAAAGCACGAAGAATCGATAGCTTACGAGCGCACCAAGCTCGAAGAGTTGCGTGAACAATACAAAGCCGCGATCGGTGACATGAAGTGTGTGCATTCTATCTCTTTATTTGATGCCAAAATGATGAATGGGCTGATGTTTAATTTGTTATGTTTATTGACTCAGACAATCCATGCGTGAGAAGCAACAGCTCCTGACACGGCAGGAGAAGGCGATCCACGAACTCACTGCGCTCACAAAGCCAACTGAAAAAATCAATTCAGAGACACAAACAGAGGTCAACGACGATGGTCTCTGGGACACCCAGGATGCTGTTCCACGTTATGTCTCCAAGGATGTATGGCATCGCGTGCTCTGGCGTCGCTTTGACGCGTTTGTGCGTTGCAAGAACTGTCACGGACGACCCATTCACCAACACAAAAGCTACACGTCTGTGGCTCAAGATGGAGACCAGGAGGTACGTTTCCGTATGGATATGTCGTAAAACAGGACGACGGTATCTCGGTTCCTTATTTCACTGTGCTGGATCATAATCATGTTTCCACCCAAGTACGTGGATGTTTGGTCATTGACGCGAGGAGAACGCCAGACCAAAAAGATGATCAAACGAAATCAAGCTATCGAATCTGAGTGGTAAGAGCTCTCACTTTTTGATGTGCTAAGCTATATTTCAAGTGATCTTAACAAAGCTCGACTGGTTTGTCTTGTGGCAACGCTTTGAACTGGGTATTTCCATTGAAAGGAAGCTTCCGGAGTCAGTCATGTTATTCCTGTCAAACTTGCCGAAGACTGTCGTTGCCCTCCGTCCCTACAAGCTCCCCCACGTGATCCGGCAGATCGAGCAAATATACGACGACAAATTCTTTTCTGATCAGGTGGATGAAGCTGATGGAGTCGCGCGTGAAGAGCTGGTACGTACAGGCGATTCGAGTTGATCCGGTTCAAAACAACGTAGTGAGAAACGATAACCTACTGTGAAACGTAGCCCAAGTTTCTGTGCGAATTTTTTCTGAAGTCCCATGGACTGCGCGAAAATGCCGAGATCGGGTTATATCGTTTCCTCATCTCAGTCAAAAACACGTTTATGACAAATAGCCATGCACGGCTCTTTGCTCGTTTTTGCAATTTATTGCACTGGGAAAAGCCAATCGCGGATTCCAGCCAAAAGCACACGACAAAACCGCAGGCAAGTTCAGAGGAGACCGTGAGCAATGATGCGAAAGCAGTCCCTCAAAAGAGTTTTCGGCGAGCCTATTTGGATCGAAGCTTTTTGCGAGTGTTTCTTCATGCGCGACATTTCCTGCTACGGCCGCCCCCGCCAAGGCCAATAAAGCTTGACAAGAGGCATTCTCTTCACCCCGCCACTATTCCTAAAATTGCTCAAGGGACAAACCACGTCGTCCAAGTCGATGCTATCCGCAAGTGGGTCCCACTAGAGCACGGAGTGACGCTGATTCGTTGGTATCTGAACTTCCTGAATGACGAGCTGCTAATCTCGTACTGTCGGGAGGTGCGTTAACATTCACAACCCTTGCCAGGAAAATTATGTCTGGAGGTGATTCATCTAATTTGAAATTTTTCCTATCCTCGCAGGTGGAATATAGCACAGCGATCTTCACAGGGAGGTCTCTTACTGAGATCTCGGGTAATCGATTAGCTGTGCGTGCCGAGATGAGGAACGCCATGCTAACTGGTAATGAGGATGAAGTCAACTCGCTGTCAGAAAAAGAACGGCGTGTCAAGCCCAAAATTGTTGTCGATGTGCATCGTGTACTGGAGTTGTTGGTACATGCGTTGGAAGAGCGCCAGGGAGGGACAGAACGTGAGTTGATAGACATGTTTGACAAGGTATGAACGGCATCGTACATTTCCAGCCCAGCAGTCCACATTTTATTCTTATCGATTGCTTTCTGTTGTGATTCGCGGTTTTGAAAGGGCGACGTAAACCACGATTGTGTGTTGTCTCTGAACGAATTCCAGGCGATTATCCGTACTCGTATGCCAGCTTTCAGTGACCGGCGAATCTTACGCATGTTTCGTGAAGCGTTGATGAGCGGGAATGACCAATCATTTGCGTTATCGATGGATACTTTCATTCAAGTATGCAACGATCATGGTTTGGCGGCGCTACTACCGGATGATCGTTGGCAAGACCCGTTTGAAAGTGCTCAATCTATTGATTTTGCATCGCCCAAACAGCGCTTGTATCAACATGCAGTGGTAAAGAAGGACGCATTTCCATCCAAATGGAATACCAATCCGAATCACAGCACCACTGATCACAATAAGCCTAAGCGTATTGAAGCGAACAAGGAACATATCATGCATCCAGCGCTGGCCACAGTCGACGCAATGGAAATTCCCGAAGAGCTCCCTCCCGCTGACTTAACGAGTGAAGATGGAGCAGGTATTTTGTCGCCTCGGGCAAACGAAGTCGAAGATGAAGAGGAGTGGGAATGGTAGAGTGTATTATGCTTTATCTGAAAGCAGTGTAGAATGGGGCTAACGGCTAGCACTGCGTTCAAATCCAGTATCCCCGCTGCCATTATCTGGGTGCGGTTGTATGTGTGGAGCACCGACGCTATTCCCTTCACCATGTTTCTTTGTAGAGTTGTAGCTCGATAGCCCATGGATACGGCGAATACTAACGGCGGTGCCAACCTTAGCGACATCATTCATCACAAGAGCAAACAGCGAAAAGCGATTTGTGGTACATCCTGGAAAATAATCTGTAGCGCCACCACAGCTGACGATCGAAACCCCGTTTTGCCCGCAGAACTGATCATAGAACACGCGCCCAGAGACCCACAGAGATGCCCAAACGATATCTGTGATGATTGAGAACATCATGGCCCCAACAAGCAATCCAGCAAGCTTTGAATTCTTGGCAAACCACTTGGGTATGCAGCACGAGAGGCACCAAATAGCGAGTGCGAAATTATACGCCGGAAAAGCGACATACGATAGTTGCATCAGGGTAGAACATGCTAGCTGCACGATAACGAGGCGTTGAACAACCTTCCACCATTTGTCCACAATGGTCGTCGGCTTTCGTACACTGTCGCGCAATATTTTCTGCGGCGGTGACGAGCTTCCCGAGGATGCGTGTCCATCGTTCGAAGCGATTTCGCGGGAATCCTCAGCTGCATGACGCGTCTGGGCACCCATAGCATCCGACACTCTTGTAGTCTCTGCAATATACCAATGAGTCTTACTGTTGCTGTAGCAAATGAACTAGTTGGGCACAAGCCTCACTCCGCCACGTGCGTTTGTATTTGGCGTAAAGAAAACGGTTGCGGCATCTTGACTGTTGTGCTGGTGGGTCGTCTATCTTTATGCACCAAGTCGAGTCGATACTGACTCGAGATACTCAATATATTGTGTGGTGATTTGCATTGCTGCAACGTTTTGCGAATTCCCCCAATGATGCAACATCAGCGCATCGGCATAAAGAAGCTGCTGCTCATCCACGCCACCGTTGGTGTCGCAATCATAAACATGAGCCCTAATCGGTGGGGCAGTACTGGATAATACCTTAGCCTCGATGCGGCTTAGCAAGTCCAGCGCGACTTGATGATCACCGAGGGTTTCGACATTTGTAGGTAATTTCCATCCTCGAACATTACACCAGAGCAAGCAGGCGGTTTCTCGTTGATCGGAGCGCCAAAGCAAAAGCACAAGGTTGAACGTGATGCTGAGTGCTTTCGGGTATCGCTTCGCTGCCTCACGAAGCAATGAAACACCGCGACTCAGGTTACCTTGGCAAACGGTGGCGATCGCAAGATTGTTAAGGAGCTGAATATGATTCATAGCGATTTCCCCCACAAGCTCTTTGTTGGTCGCATCACGTAATTGATCCATCATGGCCGGCTCAAGTTTGTTCTTCATATATGTATGGCACTCGTCCACACGCTCGAGACAAAGCAGCGCATCTGCTTTGAAAAATGGCAGACACAAAGTACCATCCCGGAGAGAGGATTTTCGTATGGCATGCTCACAAAGTTCGAGAGCGTCGGCTGGTCGATTGCACTACATCAAACAAATATATTGGTAATCAACCACATGATACGAGCTTGCATACAACACCAGGAAAGGAAGTCATACATAGCAAAAGCAGCAGGATTACCTGTAACAAGACGTATATATAATCCTTGGTCGCATCTTCAACCTGAAATCAATCCGCAATACAAGACTCAATCCACATCAGCAAGAATTGTTGGCTGTTCTGTTCACGTATGATTGATAAATATGTAAACGACGAACCGAGAGCACTTGGTTAGTGATGCCTCCTTCCTGGACGAATTTGAAGAACACTTCAAAATGTGAACGCGCTTCAACCCAAGAAGCTGCAACAACGGGGGTCAATGCATATTATCCTGATGTTCAGCATGTAGAAACGAATCAAAGGAAAAGGTTTTGGGTACATACCGTTGTCCATCGCTGCCATCGCCATTTGCAAGCAGAGAGCTGGTTGGTCGATATCTGTGCGTATACAAGGCAAGAGCGTCGTAGTTTTATTTTTCGGAAAGAGAAGCGCTGGTACGTAAGCCTCAGGCAATTCGTTCGGTGCCTTGGAAATAGTCGTTTCTGTAGTAGCTTCAGCGAAATACTGAAGCATTTGATATTGGGCATTGGTGTTCTCCATGCCGCGAAGAAGGATTGCGTAGTTGAAAATGGTTACGGCCTCCTCGAAGTTGATTTCGATACATCGCTCAAGTGCGTCGGATGCGGAATACCTATCATTCTCTTTCAGCGACAAAAACGCCGACAGATTGAGGCTGGAAACTGGGTGGTAATTGAAGCGAACCGCTTGACGAAGTTCATCACGGGCAGAGGCACGATCACCGTTGGCGATCAAGATCACCGCAAACCAGTAATGAAATACACCTCGAGCATTGGAGTCACTCTGAGAAGTCGGATCGATCCGAGAGGCACGCCGCATGAACTCCAATGCCATGAGGGCGTCGCGCTTTTCAACGAGGTGTACCATGGCTAGCAGAAACAGTGGCCACGTAGCTTCACCGCCAACCGCCACCATTGCGGCTCGATGATCCACCATATGCTGTAATAGGGCAAGCGCATGGGTAGTATATAAATCAGGTGCCAGACGTAACCAAGTACAGGCGATGAGCTGCCCGAGCTGCACCCACGCGATACACGCTGACTGTTGCCGCGAAGTTCCATCGCGGCGATTGCGCGCATTTTTCTCTAGATGGGAGTACCAGTCTAATACACGAATATATGCACTGCGTAGTAGAACAGGATCGACGCCACGTCCTCCGTGCGCGGCCCCGTGGCTTGAGACGCCCAGACTCACTGCCGATGCCGAAGTGGGTGTTGATTCTTCTTGATTCGTTGCCTCTGCGTTCCCTCGTAGCATCTGAAACACTGTCATCGCCGCATCTTCCAATACAAAGATCCAGTCTCGCATGGATCGCTGCTCATACTCCAATGAATCTGTCGCGCGAGCCATGGCTGCGCGCGCGCACCGCACCACCAACGTGGGGTAGGCCGCCATCCAATGCGCGAGTTCGAAGTCTATGTCGCTGTGACCGTGCGCAGACTTGGCTGTGATAACATACGCCACCACGTGCGCCTTTACGTCTTGAATCTTGTCCATTACGCGCTTGCCTGTGGTCTGCGCAGCCATGAGGTCGCGCTCAAGCCCACGCAGCATCTCCATTAGCTCGCGCGCCGCGCTCATTTTTGCAAGGTGGCAATTCGCCGCGCCATGATTTGAGTTTGGCTCCGCCTCATGTGTACCACATCATCCGTGGGTCGAAGGTACACTGTACCATCTCAATTCTGGACAATTTCGCTAAATGAGTAGGTCAGTCGTTGAAGCAAAACATCGTCACGAGCCATGGTCGTCAGTTTGTGTGAAGTACGGTAGTCGACTCGTGCAACATACTGGGGCAGTGCAGCAACATAGTTGGCCAGTCTGACCAAAACAAAATGACCAAAACAATCTAAAAGAACGCGATCACAAACCAGCATAAAAGCACAAAGCACCTCCCTCACCTACAAGCATTCACGCGTACAAGCGGAACCAAGCACGAGTGCGACGGAGACGGCGAACCGCTTGATGACGCCCGTGCTGGGCCGCGTGGCGTTCTTCTGCGCTGTTTTCTCTGTCCAATGCTGCATCAACGCGCTCGGCAACATCTCGAGGGACACGATCTTCCTGCGCTCGTATGCAGCCTCGAGTTTATCCAGTCTGACGCTGCTGCTGTCCATCACGACAGCCTTCTTCCTGACACGCGTCAACCAATGGATGACGTCACTTGCGGAGCAGCAGCAGGCGGCGCGCTCTGTCAAGCGCGTGTTTGCCGGTATGGGTGTCGTGTATGGCGTCATCCCCGCAGGGCTGGGACTCGGGCTCGCCGTGATGGCGACCGTCTCATTGGTGATGCCACGGTTGGCGCGCATGACTTCCGTGGCGATCTACATGTGGCTCGAGCTGGCGACTCAATTGCTGTCGGCGCAATTTTGGGATTTGTGCGCCAAGGCGTTTGACGTCTCGCAATCCAAGAAGTATTTTGGATTCATCTCGTTTGGCTCGACGTTTGGCACGCTATTGGCCAGTCTTGTGGTTCTCCCCGCGCTGCAGCGGCATGAGCTTCCAACCGAATTCAACCTCGTGGCATCGGCAGCGCTTCTATTGCTGGAGGCAGTCGTGCTCTTCCTGACAGCGGATCTGTTTGCTGCGGGCAGCAATGGCAGTACCCAGGGGCAACACACAGCAACCGAGGCGAGAGCGAGCAATCAAGTGACCACCGCGGAGGATGGTTCGTCCAACACTGTGACCAAGAAGTCGTCGGCAGCTGCTGTCTTCTCAGACATTCAAAAGCGGACATACCTGATGCATATCTGTTTCTTTGAACTGCTGGCGACAACGATGAGGGTACTGATCGACAACACGACGTTGACCGTGTTGTCACGTCAGGATGAGCAAGAAGTGAAGGCCTCGCTTTCCAGGATTAACAGTTTCCAGAGTCTTTTGATGATTCCGATGCAGATCGCCTCTGGTCCGTTCTTCACGCGCTTTGGGGTCATGTACGGAATTGCGCTTCTTCCGATTTCCGTGTTCGTGTTTGGGGCCGCGACTTCATCATCCCGTGTACGTAGCGCTGATTCTGTTCAATGCACGGGTTTCCTCGTTGCGCGTTTATGGACGAGTTGACTCTAATTTTCGTTGTATCTGGTGGCATTTATGGGCTTTGAAAGGCAATATTTCCGTTAGTGTGCAGTCGGGCGTTGTATAACGCCGTATCATTGGCGATGTTCAACCCTGCACGAGAGCTCCTATGGCTCCCGTTCAGTGCCAGCGAACGATCCCGTTTCAAAAGTTTTGTTGCTGGTCCGTTCCGATCCATTGCAAGAATGATCGGTGCTGTTAGCTCAATTGCGCTGACAACAGGAGTTGTGATGCGTACACTTGGATCGTCGTTCACCAGGTACATTCTTACACTGCATGGACTGAAACGAAATATTCGTCAACCCTTGTTTTGACGTGACCCACGTTTTTATTGTTGGCGTTGCTACTGCAAATCACCAGTGCGGTAATGATGGTTGCAGGATTCGCTGGAATTGTGGGCGCCATGGCCGCTCGAAAATCGTATGCCGCTGAGTTTTATGCTTCGCTCAAAAAAGGATGTTTAGATTTGTCATCGTCCTTAGTGGACTTCACCCCCGATCAGGTGCGTGATTATTTGGGTTGACGTTTATCATGACAGTGCGTACCCCAGTTGATCAATTTGGGACTGGTTGTTTTAAAATTATTGCATTGGCGTGTTTCGCAGCTTTCATTAGTAAAGGAGACGTTGATATCGGGTGCTCAAAATCAAGTGAACTACGTGCTTAGCTCCATATCGGATAGTCACGTTCCATTGGTTTCGCAAGTGAGTGGTCCTCGTTGCGATCTTGGAGCGTCGCGTAGTTCTGTTTCCTGGGGGGTTAACTAAGTTGTTGCCTTGCCATAATTTGCAACAGGAACTGCGAGATCTGTTCTACAAGAAAAACGATCACAACGAACAAATAACTCCGCACCATACGAAGCTTCGATTGCTCAATCTGCACACCATGACCCGTCGTCGTTTTATAATGCAGAGCCAAGAATCGTTATTTGCACCAGATATGGAGTCGTCACCAGAGGGAATTTTCAACGCGATGGATTTGATGATGATTATCAAGGAAAAATCGCACTATATGGCACGTCAACTGCGTGTGGCTGCTATACTAGCATGTGGGTACGAAAAATTTAATGCGGATACAGATAATTGTGTCACCGTATTGAAGCAAGTCATGCAGTCACCAGATGAAGATAAATCAATTGTGGTCTGTGCAGCAGTGGCGTTGCTACGACAGTCAGATTGGATGGATGAAGAAGCAAATGTGGTTCTGCATCGGATGATCCACGAGGAAACGGTTCGTGCTGTCCAATTTAGTAAATGGTATTTGAGGCGTGCGAGAGATTCATTCTGTCTTGTTTTTGTTGTTGTTTTTTTCGGTTTGGTGATCATTCACAGGATTTGGCATCTCGTGTGGTGTGTTTGAACATTGTCGGAAGGGAACTTCCTGAAATGTTAGGCGACGGCTATTTGGTGTATCTTCTCCATCATTCGTCTCCACAGATCGTGCGCGCCGCAGTTGAATGCTGTTCCACATGTGCACGCAGTTCACGAATGCTTATCCCCCCATTGTTGAAGCATCTGACAAATTCAACTCTACGCCTTCAAATCGTAGCAGCGGTGAAATGGTTCGAGCCAAGTGCCATTTGGACCACTCTTACTCAGTATGTGGATTCTGCACTTCGACTTTCTAGCAGGGATCCTCAGGAACTTCATGATGCTCCATATGACCGGCGTGAAGCCTTAGCAGGCGCAATTAAAGTGCTAGAAGCTGGGGATTTCCCGTTCAACGACAAACTGGATATGCTTGTGCATATCATTGAGGTGCTGATGGTCGATACTGGCGGGCAGAACGACGCGACACCGTACAATGACACCTTGTTCCGCCTTTTTGGCGGCGATTCCTCTATTGATGAGCTCGTTGTGGACGCGTTACTGGCGTTGGTACGTTGTCGTTCGGATTGAGTGGTTATCTCCACTTTATTTAACTGATGCGTGCTTTACTTCTTGTAGATTAAATCAGCAGATGAGAAAACGATTCGCGCACACTCTTCAACACTGAGCCGACTTCATCTTGTACTTGACGGAAAGATTCGGGTGGCGTATGAAATGCGGCACGTGCTTCGATTATTCCACAAAATATGCCCGCGTACTGCTACAAATATTGAAGAAACATCCCCGCTATTGTTACAGCATGTGGAGCATAGTCTCAAGGATTCAACACGGATTCTGCTCAAACTTCTATCAACCGGGTTCCCGAAGCAGTTCGATGTATCTGTCATTCTGGAAGGACTGGAGTCCGAGGCGAACCAAGTATTATCTGCTATCAAGGAGGTTTTGGAAAATCTTCTTCCGTCGTCATACAAAACTCGCGTTCTCCCGTTGTTTTTCACGAATGTTGGTGCTGCAAAAATCACATCAAAGGTATTTCCTCTGTTTTTGATAGAATATGGGTATTCTGGAGTATTTTATGGTCGTTATTGACTATTGTGGACACGGGTTTCCAGATCGAAACTGATATCGTAGAGCAATTCAACAACAAAACTGGAGTCGAGATTTTGCTGGACACCATGCGGAGCAAAGAACAACATTCCGAGTTGTCGTGTCTTGCGCTTCAATACTTTTTACATATTGCAGTTGATCATTCAGCATTTGTGGATGATTCCAACAAGACCGCATTCGAAAATGAAGTACTGCCACTTCTATTACAGAATGCCATGGCAGAAGAGCTTCTCGTCGAAACCTTCCACAGGTAAATTCAATTAGTCGTCGATTTATCGACGAGCGCCTTGCGCTAACATCTCTCTTCTGATGCTTTGTTGGATTGTTTCATTAGTCGTCGTCAAATTTTGCCGTATGAATCTCTTGCAAAGCTGGAGAACTGTGAACCACCGTTGATTTCAAAAATTGCTGTAAGTCACAAAAGTCATGCTCTAATGTGTTTGTGAAATCATCTGACAGTCATAACCACCTTGTATTCACCGTGATAGATTTCGAATTGTCTTCGGGTCACTTCTCTATTTGAGAATGTGTGTTCCATTGCCATCCTTCGAGTTTTGGCACATCATTTTGTGCCTATCAAAATGGAGAAAGGAAACACTTTCGTGAAAGAAGGAAATTTAGGTATTTGCTTATATGTATGTCTATGCTTCGTGAAGAAAGTAATCTCTGTCTCACCATTTAACCACGATCGTAATGGTTGCATTTGTCGCAGCGGCTACCATGTATGTGATTGCTGAAGGCACCGTTCAATTACACAAGGAGCATCGAGTTTTGGCTGAAGTTGGCCACGGAACCTGCGTCGGACAAGCGGCTTTGTTGCGTGAGAATCTCGACGATGGAAGTCATGTCGCATCAGCAACTGCATTGACTGATTGCATCCTGCTCAGCGTTGCGCGATCTGATTTGGATGCGCTAGTGAGAAACGTTCCCCAAGTATCACGTGGAATGTTGAATGCGGTTGCATCATCACTACGATGGCTATACTTCGAGGTACGACACCTGAACATTCAGCACGAAACTCTGTGTTGTGGATTCTAACGTTGATATACCTTCAGCCGCTGAACACGATAGCTCAATCGGGGAGTCTCCCACGCCGTGAGCGAAAAAGTTCAGTTGCGTGGGGGGTTGTGAACAGCATTACCGATGGTGCAGAATCTATGTTGAAGAAAACGAAGTCTATGAGTTCGAGCCTCAAGGCTGCGATGATGTTGGATCGGACTTCAAAGTCATTTCTCTATACCATGAGTCGATCGCGAACATCAAGTGCTCTCATTTCGAGACCACTCTCGGGAAAGAGGCTACGAAACAACAGTTATCAAACCCTCGCAGCGCACTTTCAACCTAATCGACTCGAGCTTCTACCATCAAGAGGCTTGTTATCGCCTTCCGATGGGTCAGACTATTCAAATTTTGAAAAATCTATTCACCTGAAAGGCTCTCACCTCATGCGGCATTTAGATGACGACAAGGTGAGTCGCGTCAATCAGATGGGTATGAACTGTAAGAGATGAAAATAACTCACAACAATGTGCTGGAAACTTTGCAGGTGTCACTGGTTGCTCAACTTACGAAAGTGCTAGCAATGGATCCAAATGAAGTTTTGTTTGATGACGGGGCTCCCGCTCATCACGTGTTCGTTGTCGTTGACGGCACGATCTCGATTACCAGAAGCATAGATGGCCTAGCATCAACGACTCAGGTGCTACAACCCGGAGAGTGCTTTGGTGAAGAGGTACGGTATAGAATACTGCGCACTACATAGCTTCAGGCGGATTACTGCTTCCTGACCACCCCTGTTTCGTTCATGGTATTGTAGTCTTTTGTTGAAAGCACCACGACTCATGGTAAAGCCGTTTCTGTTGGCCGAGCGACAATCTTTCAGATTTCGACCAAGGATTTGATCGATCTCAGTGAACTTCACATGGATCTGATGCATGTCATCTTAGCGTGGTTATCGTACAAGTTGGCCAGAGCAACAGAAACAATGGTTGCCCCCCTGCTATCACCTTCATCGTCCTCGAGGCAGTTTAACGATATGTGGGATACCTCTGAAGACCAGCCGACCATCACAAACCGTGGACATAAATGTCGCTCCGAATCTGATTAATGGCACTTCAAAGCACCGTTATTTTGATGGCACCGTATCCTTTTTCTCCGGTGTATTGATGATTATCATGACGCCATAAACTCATATCACCACCAAAATACATCCACATGCAAACTGTGATTCGGAAAATAGGCCCTCCTTGTGTGGCCGAAAAACCCTTTCGTAAGTGCCGAAATCTCAAAATCGGCATCGGAAGTGCCTTGGTCAAGCGGGATCTGCTGCGCTGGCCATTGCTGCATGCATAGCTGTCACAGCGGTTATAGGCTTCACTATAGCTTTGGTGGACGCAGGTGCAGATGCAGGTGCCGGTGCCTTACTTGCACCCAACGTTGCTGTAGAATTTCGTGCCATCAGATGAACGTCTTCATACACTGGCATCATCGAGACCAAGTATTGCACCAAGTCGATATGGGCGTCGCCATTGAGCTTCCCATTGTGACGAGCCGAGCCAACAACCTTCAAGCGTACACTTGTTCCTTCTTGTTGGCACGTTGCCGCGGCCACAACATCGCGAATATTCATCACATTCGCGCGAGCCACGCCATCGTCGGGATCTTGATCATGTGCCACCGGCGGTGACCCGGGGATCGCCACAAAATCTGTGTCACAGTCAGCGGCAAACAGGTTTAACCCCGAGTCGTGGCATGATTCGAGTGAGATCTGCCATCCATGGACAGGATCAGGTTCCGCGATGATAGATTCTGCCGTCACAAGGAAGCGCGGTTGGCCAGTCGCTGACAGCTGAACTAAACGTCGTGACAGAGAGGAATTGTCGCTATCGTACACGGCCATTGAGTCTTGCACAATCGGCACAAATGTGCGCATAATATCCTCTCGTTGCACAGAGCGCCAGAGTTCAAATGCAACATCCTTCGCGCTCGCCTGCGGTAATACACGCTCAGTGCGGAATGTGATGAGGTTACGTTCTGCGCTGGCGGCACTGTGCCAGCCACGGGATCGGAATTGGAGTTGAAAGGGACATTGCGCGCTCTCAAATTCTCTTAAGAGCTTGCGCGCGTTTTCTCGCGACGACTGCACAAATTCGTTCACGCGCCTCTCAACTGCAACGACGGAGAACCGACGGCTTCCCCCAGTACCCTTGCGCCACGCATCCAAGCGTTCGATTTCCTGTGGAGCCACGCAATGCCTGTGGATGGAACCATTTGCGTCTTGCTTCGCGACACAGCCGACATTAAATTCATCTTGTTGCGCAAAGTCCAGTAATGGCGCAGATGCCATCAAATTGCGCAAGTCCAGCATCCACCGTTGGTGTTCTCCAAGTTTGGCTTTCAAGAATGACACGCGCTGCTGAAGGTCGTAGCGTTCCTTCGCCTGCGCGCGCGCTTCACGCGTCGATGGTGACACGGGAGCTTCCAGTTTTGCCGTGATTGCCTGCAGTTCTTGGCGTAAAACCGCGATCGTTTGGGAATGCATTTCCACTTCATTCTTCTGACGCTTCCGAGAGCGTTGCGACGCCTCCTTCAGCTGTAGCCGCCGCTTTGCCTCTGCTTGCATAGCAGGTAACGGGGCATCCAGCGAGTAATCGACCGAGGACTCGGATGTTCGTGTCGGAGGTTGTGATAAAGGCCACTGGTAGCCGTCATAGGCCTCGCGAGGCTGTGCACCGAGCTCTTCGTTCTCGGAGTGACTCCCACCCCCCACGCTGCTCTCACTCTCGGATGGCGCGGTGATCAGTGCCAATTGGGATCGCCCATTATTGATGCTGCTGGCAGCTTGGACGTCTGATGAAGGTCCTAGCTCGGATTTCATCGTCGGTGGTCACCTCGATCGAAATGCGGTAATGGATGGTATGGATACCGATGCTTATCCGAAAGAACAACCAGTAATGAGAGAGGAGACGACTGGCATCTCGACGCAGAGAGAAGAAAAGTGAAATCTCGAGAAAGTACACCTCGGCTGGACCGTTGCAGGGTAACTGGAGACACGACGCAGCAGCATGTACACGCAACTAAAAAAATACTTACTTCGAAGTAAATAGCTGTATAGCCACCAAGAAGTGTGAGACCAAAGTTGCAAATTCCTTTTGGTCCCGATGCCCCTCAACAAAATCCTTGCGGGGAGAACAGCAGAAATGCAGTCTACAAAACAACTCATCATGCGAGTCGATTATATCAAGGAATGTATCCGCCGAGACCACGTCCTAGCGCTGTGGCTTCGTCTAACTCCGGTTTGAAATGAAAATAGCTTCAGGCTAAACCAAATTGCTGAATATCGTTGCTCGCTATTTTGCTCATGATCCACATATACGCACATTCTCTATGCGACACAAGCACCACAAGAAACCGCATTTCCCCAAGGATTTTATGGAGGGGCTACGAGATCAAAAGGAATTTGCAACTTTGGACCCACTCTTCTTGGTGGTCATTCAGTTATTTTTTAGTTGCGTGGGTTCGCAGCGTCGCGTCGTGTGTGGGACGGTCCAACCAAGGCAAACCATTTCGAAGGTTCACTTTTCTTCTCTCTCGCAGGCTCGGCGTGTGACTTGGCGTGCGATCGTCGTGGCGGCACCGCAGATTACAATGGTGCCGACAATACTCCACGGATTGATGGGTTCACGCAGTAATGTGCTGTTCCAGATAAAGACGCAAACTACGTCCAGGTACCGCATGACAGCAACGATACCGGCCTGCTTGAGTTGAAACCCCCTGGTAAGCGCGAGCTGTCCAGCGAATGCAAAGCCGCCGCTGCTGATGACCGCAGCCCAGTGATACGATGATGTGGGTAATTTCACGGTCTATTACTCCAAGGTGTTCCGATCCACACAAACACCACACATACACAGACGAGGTCAGAGGATTTTCGTTGTGGGTGTAAATGGATCGTATTGCCAGACACATATACATAGGTAGACGCACCTTTTGGATGATCGAGATATAGGTCAGTGCGCCGCCAGCAGAGAAAAGAGCCAAGTAGTGGGCGACAACCAGTGGGTGGAAGCGTTGCAACTTGCGCACAGTGATGTAGAGAAACGATTGGGCAACGGCAGCTAACAGCGCCGCCGTGATAGCGACTGCTGAGGCATGCCTAGGATAGTCGCTGGGTTGCGTGCCAAACAGAAACGTTGGTCCTACAACACACACCAAGCCTACCGTGCTTGCCAACGCGCACGCCAAACTCACGGCTTCGATGCGTTCATTGAGAAGAACTGCCCCCAAGAAGAAGGTGAGCACGGGGCTGGTGAACACGAGCACACTAGCATCCGCGAGCACCATGTTCGAGGTGGCATAAAGGCGATGTAGCAAAAACCGCAACAACACTGCAGGGTAAGCATGACGCGATCAACTGGATGCACCCCGGTCTTGATACCGTAGGACAGCATGCAGATCTGCACGAGATACAGTTCACCACGAGTCTAGAGTTAGTGCCAGCTCGCTTGATTCCTATTAGAAATGGGGTTGTACAGCCTCCACGGCCACGAACCTGATTGAGAGTAAGCGCCACGCTGGATCGCCAGAAAAGTGCTTCCATGGGAGTAAAGCCGTGCATCGTTCCGTCCTTGACTAGTGTCGTCACAATACTGAAGCAAACAGCAGACACCGCCACTAGTCCGATCCCAACCAGCCTGTGCGGTGGAACGACGATGCCGCGGTCTCCCTCTTCATTTGATGAGCAGTGAAGGGAATCGGTTTGAAGTGTTGGCAGCAGTGGCGAGTGCTCGGTACTGACGTGGGTAAACACGTCATGGCACGTAGCAGGCGAGGGTGACGCCGGTAGGATCTGCATTTTCATCTCGACCATGATGCGGAGCGAAGCAGAGTGCACCAGTACACGCCTACTGCCGAGCAATGATCCCGCGTCTGCCGCACCAGCGACCATCGGGATGTGGACCCCGTCGCCAATCCACGGACACATTCCATAGAATGGGTCAAACATTCATGGCTCGAGTGCGTACACCAGAACAGCTTGTTATAGTACATCGATCCACAAAGTGGTTTTATCTACTGATATAGGGTATCACGTAACAGGTAAATTTACGTGCGAGTGTTGGTAGCATTCTTGCAGGGGCAGGCGAGGAATCGGATTTTTGAATCAGTACGAGACGTGTACATGTATGGAGCATGGGCAGAATACGAATCGTGTACTAATAGTCGAGGGTGTTGTCCATTCCGAGTCTAGAGGACAAGAGCGGCAATTGTGGAGGCTCCAGCCAGGATGGCAATGCTGATCGGAGTGGTGTGTCCACTGGACCCACTATCTTCCGGGGAAGCCACCGGCAAATTGGCAGTGGACGAGCAATTCAGATCTTCCCACTGGGACTCGTCAGACGTACTCTCCGGGTCTCCAGGTGACGACAATCCAGTTGACCAAAGTACCATCTCGTTGGAGCCATGCACCCAATTGCAGCACGGATCACCCAGCTCCTGGCCATTGGTTTGGCCATCTCCATCGGAATCCGCTTCACAGAGGTCTTCGGTCCATGCGAGCCCAGCCGCCTTGAACGCCAAGCCGAACTCATTTCGCGGGCCTCCTCCACCAGAGCTCACATGTCCGATAGCAAAGTAGCCGTCAACGTTGTTAGCGTTTGGGAGCTGCTCACGATATTCTGGATGCGCGTTTGTATACACAGCGAGTTGGGACACCACGCTGAGAACGGCAATCGACTTGAGCATCAACATGGCCCTTGACTGTGTTTGGAGGCTAATGGACTGAACGGCACTTGTCCCTTGGGCAGCTTGTGGAGGAATTGTAAATGATATTCCAGTGTAGCAAGCAGAGGGAGGACACTGAGACTGAGATAGAGGGAGAGGGAGAAAAAGAGAGAGCAGAAGAGAAACAGCGCCATGTGGCTCAATAGGATTGCTATGGATTCGCAATTCAATGGTTCCGCTGGGAACGGCTGTTGCGGTATGTCGATAATTCATCCAATAATACTGTAGTGCCGAAAAATTCGAGCTTCGTAGCTTCAAATCGTCGAAACCTCTAAATGATAATACTATTTTCGATTGCTGACGTCTTCCTCGACTGTTCCAGGTTAGTCGGAACCTGTGAGCTTAAATATCGATTAAGCCGCAAACTTGCACACCACATACTCGTTGGGTTCACCCATACCCAATTGGTCCCATGGCGGGTAAAAAGTGACCTGGTCAAAACGCGTTTACTGAACCGTTGATGTGGTGTCAGTACATTGTCCGAGGGCGTGATACGCGCATCGATAGTAAAGTACACTGTGACGAGTAGATAATATCTGCTCATCACTGTGTATCGTTTTGATCAGTACACGTGTGCAGGTTATCCTAGTCGCATCGTCGGGCTGCCACAGCGCAGGCATCCACTGGCAATTTTCCGGTAGGCCTTCCCCCTCTCTTTCTGATTAACCGTCCATTTCTGACCAGATAACCGGGCTCGTTATAAGCGCATAAGGTTTATCATTCCAGGGATAGAGGTCGCGCAGTTGACAGCGGCGAGGAATGTCACGCTGGCACGGTGACCGTCCACAGGGTGACCCTATTGATATGTTGGCGTTCAGGTTGGCTGTGACGGGAAGGCTGCTTTGGAATGTTATCTCACGTATGTGCAGCGCAACGGGAGACAACGACCCGACAGTTGAACGCAGACCGATGAGTATGCGTGCGTATCATAACGCGCATGCCGTCTTTGAATGATAACATCCCCACGACAATCACTGTAGCTTTGCTACTAGCAAAGCTACAGCCGTCTGGCAACTATCCCGGATGGGTCTTCATTAGCATCCAATTTAATGAGCAGTGTTTCTGCCATCAGATATCAAAACTTAATTGAGCCGCTAGCCCTTGACATGTATGTTTACAGACAGAAAAGAACCAGGAGACTCGTGCCGAGTGCCACAATGGTACCTCGTCGGATGTGCGCGGACAAGCTGGGCTCAGGAGATGGTGTAAGCTGACTATCTGGGTCATCGTCGCTCAGGGTGGCTTCAGGGGCTAGAGTCGTCAAGCTATCCGAGTCAGAATCTGGGAAATAGCCACATACCCACTTGTCGAGAATCGCTTGGTCGACCATTGAACTCGCATTGGCTGGATGCGACATACCCTCGGAGAATGTCGGAGTATCTCCTTCAAAATACACACAGCATGGATCACCCATCTCTTCGCCATTTGTCTGCCCGTCGCCATCGGCGTCACCTCGACACAGCTCGAGTGTCCATGTTCCGTTCGCTTGCTCAAAGGCTTCTCCGAACACATTGAGACGACCGCCGTCAGCAGAGTCCTCATGAGCGAGCGCGTTCAGGTTGGAGAAGAGCGAGCCATTGGGAATGCGCTTGGCGTACTCTTTCCTCGCCTCCGCTTTCTCGCCGTACACCAGCAGCGTGCACAGAGTCAGCACAGCCGTGTAGATCATCATGTCTTCCGCTAATTCGCTTTTTCTGTTTAGTGTCGTGGTGAATCACCACGGCACCACTACGTTCGTTCACCAAATAATGAACGAACACTGTCGTGATCTGATTCTGGTGGGGGAGGATTGGCTGAAAAGAAAACAAGCCAGTGAAAAACAGTGCTCCTCCTGGGCACAAAATTGATTCCTGTGTAATAATAGCAGTTTAATGGATCGATCCGCTCGACTCATTCTATCTGCTGATTCACCAGACACAATGCTGCAAGTTGAGGGTTCTTCTCGACGCAGTTGGGGATGCTGGGTAGTGAACGGCGGCCGCCTCCGAGATCATCACCCAGAAACTTTTGCATAGTTGCATCCTACTAAGTATTTGGGCTCTATCGATTTCAACAAAATTTATATAAAGATTTAGTTTAGTTTAAGATACACTTCTTACAATTGTATAATGTCAGAAAATAATGGGCCAAAACAATATTCACGGGTTGGCGGTAAATATTACTTTTTGTGCATAAATTGTTTTTGTTAAATTTCAGCGTTTGCAAAGGAGCTAATTACAGTTAATTTACGACGGTGCACAGAGCGCCCGCATTATACTGTATTTAGCGACGAAGTGCTGAGTGACATCCAATTTAGCGATTTGCCAAGAGCGTCAAACCAGCAATCCGTTATGGAAGCATTCGGAAGTGCTCATGAATGGGTGGGTAGTGAACTTCCAGGCGATGACACTGGCGCGGATGAGACCCTTGAGCAATGGTGTGCGGCATCATTTCCTCAAATATCGGCACCAGTACAGACAATTGGACTGCATGTCGATGAAGAAGATGAGTTCACCCAATTCGACCTTCAACACTGCACACCTCCGCTCATGAGTGTCGGTGAGCATAAAATCTCCATCAAGTCAAGCGAGGCCCCGCGATTGGATCAGCCAGAGACAGAGCATTTGGAGGTATCTATGAGTACGTCTGTGCCTGGTGCATTTGATGTTCAAAATGGAGGCGAGAAGTCAGACCAAAGAGAGGACGAAGAGACGGATTTTGTACCTAAGAAACTGTTCTCGCGTCGTCAGCAAGTCGAGCAAGCGGGAGTGCAGGACGGAAGGTGCTGCGACCAGTGCCACAGCGATCTGAACAAGAAGCTACTCGTGAGATGCTCAATGTGCACGTTCTGCCGCCACCTTTTCTGTTTTTCGCCACCCTTGACACAACATCCAGCAATGAGCGTATTGCCCCAGGTTCCACGATATAAGCGACCGCCGTCGAAGCAACTTTTCCATCAATGGAAATGCGCTGATTGCATGAAGGACGTGGAATCAAAAAAGTCATTAGGAACTCGACAGATTGATCGAGGAAGCCAGAAGCCACCAAAGACTACGCCGATGAGACCCACACAACACAAGCCTCCCAATAAATCTGCAAAGTCACCACCTATTGATCGATGTATTGGTCCTTCCGCCAAGCCACTTTCCTCAATTCATTTTTCCTCCGATACATCGTTCGATTGGTACGAGTTCCGAGCAGAGAAATTCGCTCGGGTTCTAGGACCATTCTCCAGTGTATGGGGAAATACCGGTTCACACCATGAGCTGGTATACTTTTCACCATCCATCGCACTGATGAGAAAGACCGCACGTTTTTGGCTGCAATATGCACAGAAACGGAAGAAACTGCGCGCGCGTCACGCCAGAGCGACGGCCAGGTGCCTTGCGCCAGTAAAGCGTGATGTTATGGAGTGTGTGAGTCCACGCGAGTTGGCACATGCAACGATGAGGAAACAACAACTTGAGCATGAAGAAGAAATTTTTGAACGCGTACTGTTTGATGACACGCAACATTATCGTTTTGCTGATAATCGACCCATATTTCAAACTCTACGACGGCGGCCAGCTGTGGTAGAGAAACTTCTTCTCGACTTCCCGGATTCATCTCCATCTAAGTCCGTGAAATATGCGGTAGTTGAGCAGAATGGACGTGAAGAGATATTCGCGATGGAAGCGGAAGACAAGGATGTATTGACCCCGTCAAAGCCAGGCGTTTTGCCAAGTTGGAGTTCTCTCTCGCTCAATTCTGACCTTAGCATACTTGGACTACGTTTGGCCGCCCGTATCATTGAACGGGCTTGTCTTCACTGGCTAAAGCATGCACGAGCCACAACAAGCATAAGCATCGTCGACAATTTCGACCCACTCCAAGATGATATGGTATGCCATCAACCAAGTGGCAAAGCGACGAGGTATATCCGCATTTTGCGTGTCTGCATACAATTTCTAATGGTGATGATGCGAGTGCGTCGTACGCTTTTTATGAAGAACTTCATCCATAAAATCCAGGAGACAAGCGAGGAGCTTGCGGTTGCCACCATTCCCCCCGCTGTAAGATCGGAGAATCCGATAGTGAAGACCGCGGAATTAAGAATCCAGCGTTTTTGTCTGCACCGTGTGAAGCGGTATATCGGTCTTAAGCGACACGTGATGGCTCGGCGAATACAGCTGTGGTGCAAATGCAAGTATTACACTTGGAAATGGTGCATGGTAGCGAGTGAGATACGCGCCCACAATCGCAATATGTCAGCACGACGCATTCAGCACACGTATAGACAATTCCGACTATATTCTTCTTTTACGCGCGCGAAGGAGAAGCACGCCCTCACCAAAATTCGTATATGTCTGCGTGGTTGGCTCATGCGTCGTCTTATTGATAAAGAGAGTGATCGCGTCGCCATATATAATGCTTCTCTATCGTTTCCCGACGCAGCAATAAACGATAAGGAATTGCTTGTCGATCGTCCTGATGCACCCGTCGAGATGATTTTGCATGCGATCGGGATGTGGCTCTATGAGCGATCGCAGTTTAAGCAAGCCGCCGATATACTAGAGCGTGAACGGCGTTACTTGCAGCAAAAAGGTGGCTTGCTGCATAGTGAAGGCGAGCTCGCGCTCGCATATTCTCACCACGTGGCTTGGTATTCTTCCTATGACTCGTATAATCTCACGCAATCGTACGAATTATACTCAAACGCACTCGATAGCGTCCGAAACAGTGATACATCTGGAACTCCCTTTCAAGCTAGCACAGTTGACGCTTTCCTGCTGCAGGAACTTGCATTAGTTTTGATGCATCGTGAAGCGTTCGGTGCATCACTCCGCATCCTCGCATGCATGATCGATGCGTTTCCGCAGGACGGCAGGTTCTCACTGTGGCTATTGCTCGCGGGTGTCCAGCTACAGCAAGTGGGTCAGTGGGAGCAAAGTGCTGAGTACCTAACATATCTAACTGACTTGGCTCTGCCAGCACCATATCTTGAGCGAGATATTCTTGCACTCTGTGCCATGAGCTGCGAGCGTGTGGTACGAACGAAGTCGTGCAGTGCCAATGCAAGAGATGCGTGGCAGGCTGCCGTTCGACTGTGGACGCTGGAAGAGAAGCAAAACCTATTTAACCTAGGACGGCGAGGAGAACCAAATCGAACGAATCTCACGAAGGATGATCTAGGCCTACTCCGGAGATTTGAACTGCTCGCAGATTTAGGTGAGCGTTCCTGTCGAGAGGGCCACTACCTTATTGCCTGCCGTGTGCTTTTATACGCCGTGGAAAAATACGCTGGGTATTTACAAGATACTCATATACGCCGCCTGTGGTGGCTGCTAAGTGATGCATTTCGGCATCTTGGCCACCTTGAATTATACGTCGAGGCAATGGTGCGTAGCCAATGTCCCAATGGATTATCGGACCAAGCCACAGACTATGATCGTAAAGCGTGGAGGGTGCATGCTGAACAGCATGCAAGTAGTTTTGAGTTGCATCTTCGCTCGGTTTCAAATCTAGAAACGATTCAACACATCGCTGTCGCATTTCAAGATCACAGCCAAACCAATTGTGATCTACGCATTGAGGACGTTGAAGACGAGTTTGAGCAAGACCAGACTAGCTGTGGTAACCATTGGGCATACAGAACAGGAAAATAAACGTATAACCTTATTGAAATCTACAAAACATGCCTGGGCTGTTCTGCGTTCGTACTACACTATGTATCTGGTGATCGCTTGAAACTTGATGGGTGCGAGGGAGGTGGGGACAAAGGTGGTGACAGTATCCGTCTGCGCTGCGTACGCTTCATTCCACTGGCCGGTGGTGGGGAGGTAGGTGGCTGGATAGGTGATGAAGGCCGGGATGATAACGCTCCCACACGAATGTCTGGTGTTGATGGCAGTTTTACCTCGGGTTCCGTGCTCGTATCAACTACTTTATTGCAAGTCGGAAGTTGCGTTGCTATGAGTGTCACATCGTCTGACCGAGCGATCGCGCGCTCGATTGGACTGGCATCCGTTGCAACCGGAATTGACGCAGTGGGTCGTTTGTGTTCAATCTCACCAATGCACTGCGATAGTTGTTGCGGAGGTGATTCCGCTTGCTTCTGGTACAACGGATTCGTTGTCATATGCGCCACCATACCGAGATCATCAGGGTCATCACTTTGCTCTTCTTCACTATCTTCGTTTTTGGCATCAAGGTTTCCACCCGCCCGTCGGGTTCGTGAATGCTGACTAAATACTTTCTGGACCTTATTGATTCTTGTAAAATATTCAGGTCGTAACGCAACGACCAACTCTGTGACCAGAACAAGCAGGAAGTAGATGCAGCTCACAAACATCAGTAGCATGGTCCATGCCGACAGAAAATGCGCTGGTACGTTGTCGAAACCTTCCTCTGGGGACCCAAGCTGCCCACTTTCAAACATCATCCCGCTCAGCAACACGAGGCATGCGCTAAATAGCAGCGTCGACTCGACGGTATTGTGGTCCCAGACGTAATCACCCGTCGATTGCGAGGCCAGTACACCCGGTTTAGGTGCTGCGGATGTACCCGTGTGGATAAGTGTCTTCGTGCGAAGATCGGGGTGAGCTGCTCCCTCTCCATGGACTCTCATGTGAGCAGGCTGCAGATACGTCTTTCCGTGGGCCTTGGCCAGCCTTGCTTCATGTTGTACACGGTGCATGTACTCGGCCACCACTATCTGTGCTTCATACGTACTCATGTACGGACGACTGCGAACTTGGCATGCATAATTTATAAGCAACACGAGCAGAACGCATGCGAGCTGGAACGCCGGATATTGGCGGAACAGCAACCCAACAAATGCGATGCAAAACTTGCGAAAGATGATTACAATCATCCAGTACCAGTACCGGGGCTTGAACTGGTAGTATAGCTTTGAAAATTTCTTGCGAAAGTCATAACAATTGGGGTTGGAGTGGCGTGTTGTTCCACGATGCATGGCGCGCAGCAATTGATCTTCAACGACAAGTTTGCGGTTCTTGGCCAGCGTACGAAGCACAAACAGCGGGTAACCGAGCGTGTAGACGATAAAAGCTACCACTGCGAAAGGAAACAGACGCATGTGCAGACCACCTTGTTCAAAACATGGTGTGTAAATGGCGGACATGTACCGTCGGCCGTCGGGCGGGATGGACTGAACGCAGTTGAAGATCTCAAGTGTGGTCCGTGTGAGATACAAAAACAGGTAATACATCATCATGAGAGTTGACCCGAACAGCTGTGGCTTGTGAGATGTAAGTCGCGTTGTGCGTCGCAACCAACATCTCTTATACGCGTAGCGTATCACAAACAACAAGATTGACGAGCCAGTGAGACAAATAGGCAGTAGCTCAATGGCCATCCACTTCTTCATATACGATACCTGAATGCTAAAGCATTCCGGCGCAACCAGCTCCAGGTTCAAATTGAATGCTGACAGCGAGGAAAATACTGAGAGTAATCCCGATGGCCAGGAAATGCGTGCATTTCCAAAGATCGCTAGGGTCTGAAAGTAGTCGATCCCAATCGATAGGAGGCCCAACGATACCCCTCTACGAGTAAGCATTAAGCTGATTACACCACCCATGAGAAGTACGATAACTACTACAGCGACCCTTATCCATGGCTCGGTCGGGCATACGCGGCATTCACTATTTAGCTTGTGATAGCTCAAGTTGCATTCATTGCAACGCACACCCGTGTACCCACCTGCACAGACATTCGCCCCAAGACATGCATAGGCCGGGTCACAAGCAAGTAACACATCACCTTCTCTCCAGTACCCAGGTTTCGCGAGTGGAGCAGCATCCCCACCACTGCAGGTCGCACCCATCGGACAATCATCGCAGTACGCATCCCCAGCTTGATAGTAGCCCGCGCTGCAGCGAAATTTGAGCTCAGCCTGACTGTTTGATGCCATTTGGTTGCCCCCGACGGATAACATAATGCTAGTGACGCCCGCTTTGGTCTTTGGAGGCTGCCAAACTAAAAGTGACGCACTTTTCCATACCACAGTCGATGACGCGACAGATGTCGATGATGCGTTGTTAGACACTAGATTGTGGGTATCATTGCTGGATGAAGCCCCAACAGCTTGTTCAGATAGCCGACGCGCTGTTGTGCCATCTTGAGTCGACGTTTGAAATTTGATTTCGATTTGGTCATTGGGGAAGCAGCCGAAGTCATTACCTCGAATCTCGATAGGGGATTGTCCGTTGGCATCAGGTTGATTCGGTACCTGAGCGAGGATAACGGGTTGGTTGTATGAGAAGCGAAGTGCGTTGCTAGCGTAACCTTCCACGATGACTCGCACTTCCAAATTCGCTCCAAATCCCACTGGCACGACGGTGCGAATCAGATAGTCGCTGTGCTCTACGAAACTTTCGTCTGCCAATGATTTTTTGTTGTCGAGAGCTGAACCAACCTCAACGGACGGACACAAAGTCTGCGTTGTTGCATTGGGGCATGCGTCTACAAATGCAAATGTCGAAGAACTAGACTCAACGCGATACAGTGAAGGGTAGCAAGCTGCGGTGGCTCGGTCAACACATGGACCACTGGTTCCATATTGGCAAAGAGAAGAAGCACACGCATGGGGACTGGTGCTATTGCCATCTAGACGAGCGTCGCGACCACCAATAAGGACACGTGTTCGCTTCCGTCCAAAGTTTCTTCCGTATAGTGCAAGTTCGTACCCACCGCATGTTGACCTGTTCGTTGTTGCTGGCTGGATAGTTAAGAGCTGTGGCGTTTGGTACCCAAATAACACGGAAGTGTTTACCGCTGGTTGCGCAGAAACCACAAGCGCGACCCGACGATCATATCCCTGGCCCGGAGGGAGGTAAAACTTGATTGTGTCATGACTAAAGTACAGAATATCATCTCGTGTCACATTAACAGGCTCCATCGCGGAAATGATTGAAGGCACATTGCTTGTCGAAACAAATTGGAGTGACCAGTCCATCGTAAATACGCCGAAGTTGTTTCCTGTAAGAGTGATCACTACGCGCACACAGTGCTCAGTATTAATTGGGCACTGTCGTTCCACAGCGGTATTGCAAGTACCTGGGTAGACTTTCATGTTGGGCATTGCCGTCGGTGGGATAGTAGTCGCATCGCTCCAATCCGTTGGCGGTGGATTTTCGGTCGGTGTTAGCGCAGAATAAAGTATAAGATCAACGCCCCGAATTTGCCACACACCACCGCGCCGCACGAGTTCAAATTTCTCAGCTGATGATGTAGCACTACCAGGGCTCACGCTCGAATACACAGGTTTTCCATTCGAATACACATCCGTGAGCTGATGAAGTGTCACTTCTTCTTCCACACTGTTAAATCGAGATGCCACACAATAACTACTGAACACTGCGGGCGTATTCGACGATGTTGGCGTTAATTTTACTGAAGTTGCCACCGTCTCGAGGTATGTACAGGAAAATGGTGCTGTCTGTGATGCGCAGGATTTGTCACTGTTCGAAAAGCATGCGCACGAATACCCGTCGGTCGGTCCATCGCGGTCACTTATCGAGTAGATGACAGGCGGTGAATAGCTAAACGTCAGGTTGTCTTGGTTCTCTTGTCCACCTATCGTGACGACTAGAGGTAGCTGTTGTCCTTGCCCTTCACCAAGTACGCATTCGATCACGGTGTGCGATAGAGCAGTTATTAGGCATGGCTCAGCATTTCCTATGGAGACTGCATGCCTATCAGAGAACGTCAAGGATCCGAAGTTTTCCCCTCTCAGGGTTAGGACGCCTCCCCCCATAGTTGCAGTGTTGGTGGCAGTAACGTTGCTCACAGCAGGACGATCGTAGGCAAATTGGGTGGTCACAACTTGATTTCCAGCGATCACCGTTAATGAAAGCGTCGAACCCTCGCCAACTGGAATCACATACTGGATTTGACTGTGCGAATGCTGCAGGACAGTAAGAATCGTATTATCAAATCCTTCACCGTGAAGTTTCACGGCAGGATTAACCCCAAGATTAGCTCCTGTCGCCGTCACTATTTTCCCGGTTGTTGGGGCGTATGTAGCTTGAGAGGTTACCCAATCCATAGTTGGAGCAATGTAGTGCATGTATCGTGGGCTGCTCATGCTTCCACCACCGCGAACCACTACTATAGGTAGCATACTACCCTGACCTGGCGGGATAATGCATGTCACCAATCGAATCTGAGATACGGTCGTTGACGACAAGGTTTTCGTTGACAAGAAGGATGAGCCAAAGGCAGGCGTACTTATCTGTACGTTGGTGCAATTGGAATCGCCGATGCGCACTCGCGGAGACCGCCCCACCGATTTCGCATATAGGTTCAACCTTGCACCGCCGATAGTAGCAGCATCCTGGCGATAGATGCCGGGAATTTCTGTCTCGTCGGTTCGAAACAAACTAGGATCGCCATCCATATGATGTGATGTGGAGCAATCAATTACAGCACAGCTTGCGCTAAGTGTGTACCAGTTAAGGATTGTCGGATCATCCCAGCTGAAGGAGACAGAGTTACTCCACACAGTCTGCCCAATCCGAATGGTCACATAGCCAAGTCGGCCGACGTATTCAGGGATAATAACCGTGTCATGACTCCAAATGGCAGACGTGAGCTCACTACGATCTGCGGTGGTTCGAGAGGTTGGTGTCAATGGATACTTTGTGATAATCACACGCCCCATCGTGAAAAGGTTGCTCCCAGTAATAGTTAGCGCAACACACGTCGGAATGCATGCATCGGGGCCTTCGTCGGTGAAGACAAAATCGATCACCGGCTCACGATAACTCACGGACACCAGATCACTGCCTTGCACACTAGTGATCCCCACCAGCAGCTGGAGCGTTGCATTCGAGCCATATCCGACTGGGATTTTCACTGTCACGTATGAGCGCACGCTATTTCGATTGACCGAATTCTCTCCTGCACCATTTCCTGTCCCAAATTCAAGAATGGGAAGTGTCACGGCCGGCAGCCCACGCTGCGGAGGGGTAAAGACGACGCGTGATGCTGCAAAAGGAAGGTCCGCGGCAAGGTTTTCACCATATAATGTCAATACTGTCGAGCCATCGGTGTCAACGAGTACACCGGAGAATAGAGGGTCGAGTTTTGGCCTGGCGTACGAAGTTGTCGCAATGGATGGCGCAGATTCCTGGCTACCAATTTCAACAATCCAAGAAAGATGTGCACCAACCCCGGGTACAGTTAAGCATACAATGACAGTATTATTGTGCTCCACCACATCGGTTACCACGTACTCGCGACCAGTTGGCCCGTACGTGATTCTGTCTACATCGGCATCACTTGGCCCGAAGTTTCCACCTTGAAGGAAAACCACCTGATACCCCTCAGCACTAGCATTCACTGACCCAGGTCCAGATATTACGTTGATAAAGGGAGCGCCGTAGTTGATCATTGGCGCGGCGCTGGTCAGCCTATCGACAGTCACAATCCATGACATACGACTGCCAACACCTGCCACTGTAACACAGTGAATTCGCTCATGGGCCACAATAACGACGCAGTCCTTAGCTAGAAAATCATCACCATGTTCCCCATACTTGACAATTGGAGAGAAGTTCGGCTTCGTTAGAGAGGGTGATGCAGCCGCACCATCAAGTATACTTGTTTTTGGACCAAAGTTTTCGCCCGTGATCACAATCAGCTGGCCACCATCCGTGCGAATAATTGTTTGCCTGTTGGGAAGAAACACTGTGTTTACTATTGGACTAGCGTAGCTAGTATTTTGGACACTGAATACCGACCATTGTTTTTCAATAGCAATGCGCCAGGCATGCCAAGCTCCTGAACCAGCACCAGAAACACACTCAATGCGCGTATGGAACGCAGAATTACTGTATCGGCGCTTGCATTTAGTGGCACGGTACTGCGCGACTGCGTTGCCGCGTTCGACCTCACTTGCACTTTCAGCATACGTGTATTCGACTATCGGATCCTGGAACAGCGCAGAATCCGGCCCAAAGTTTAGGCCTTCCAAGTAGAAAACGGTGCTGCCTGATGTAGGCACGTCCCCAAATCCAGAGATAAATTTTAACTCAGGCGCGGCGTAGTTCGTCTGAAAGGAGGACCAATCACTTGCCTGTGCCGAAACAGAAACCCGCCAACGAAATGCCGTTCCTGCCCCGGGTGTTGTTGTACATTCGATTTGCACGTAGTCGATCGTGACCACACAATCAGACAGTTCGAATGTGTGGAGGGTATTTGCGAACCAAACAATTATCTCTCTTGATTCACCAGCTGGACCAAATCCTATTCCATTTAGGATTACTCTGTCACCGCCGCTCGTGGATAACACAACCATCTGATGTCCCGATACATTCAAACCTGCTTGCGAAATCGCTGTGAGTTTGGGCGGGGTATATTTGCACTTTGACGAGAAACTCTCGCTCGTTTGTCCCATAATCGTGACGAAGAATGTAAAATCGGCTCCTGTGCCGCCAACGCTCCGGCACGCAATCGCCTGCAAGCCTATCAGCTTATCACTATTGTTTGCCATGGATTCAGCCGTGGGTACGATAGCACAATGGCTTGCCTCGTAACTTCCGTATTTCACCCGGACCGAGTTAGTCGGTAATGGTGTACTGCTTGGACCAAAGTTTGTACCATACACTACGATATCTGCTTCTGAATTAATCGACAGTGAATTTCCTGAAGGAAATAACCGGGGACACGAGATATCCACGATTTGTGCGACCGTGTACCCTCCCATAGGTATTGATGTTGTTGCAGTGAACTTCCAATCACTAGTGTTTCGAACATTCTGGACAAGAGTTACCTGCCAGTAAAGGTCATTTCCAGCACCAGCAGCTGATAAGCAACGTACACCAGTGTTCCCCTGAATCAACTCGCACCCACTCGCAACAAATGGAAAACCCGAGCCATAAGAACCATAACGCACATCCAGCTGCCTAGTAGTAACAGATGAGCTTGCTCGTTGTCGAAAGCCGAAGTTTTTGCCATACAGCTCAATCCAATCACCTCCCAGAGTCGAGAGCGAGTAAATACGGAGACCTGTATCACCTGATATAATTATGATCGAATCAACAGATGTGTCTGCGATGTCGCCAACGGTGATGGTACATGTTATCATCGCTTTCAGCGGAGACTCACTAGTATCGCTTGCTTGGATTGTAACCGAGTAGGCTTGGATTGCCTCATAATCTAAGGCAGCGCTTAAAATTACAGCTCCACTAAACCTGTCGATTTTAAATGTGTTCAAACCATTTGTGGGAGTTACACTCAATATCGCGAACTGCATTACGTGAAAAGTCTCGGTAAAGATATCTGGGTCCATCGCTCGGGCTGTAAACAGCACTAACCCAGTATCTGCATCTTCATTGACGTGTACGTTTGATGGGACACCTACGATTGTCTGCATTTCGTTGACATCGACCACATCGACACGGACCATGACTCGTGCTGTAAGCTCTTGCTGGTCTGTGACTGTTAACGTAAGAACATAACTGTCTTGGATCTCGAAATCGAGAGTCTGAGTAAGAACTACTCGCGCACAGCGGTGCTGGCTTTCGTCCATATCCGTCTCCAGAGTGAAAACAGAGCAATCAGACGGGATTAAACACGAAAGTGCGTACTTGAGTTCCTTGCCATCGCCTTCGTCAGGGTCAATCGCACTTAGGCAGCGAGTAGTATTGACTATTCCCGTCGTAGCATCTTCTGGAATGGTAAACACAATCTCAGTGTCAACAAAGTATGGTGGTTCATTCAAATTTTCGATAAGAATTTGAAAATCCTTGATCGCACACATATTAAGTTGATCACAAGCAACAATTGTGCAAACATAAGCGCGCTTGGTCTCGTAGTCCAAGGACCCGCCTTCGCGAAGAGATAGGGCTCCCAAATCCATATCTACCTCGAAGACTTCAGCACAAAACGAATCTGCTTTGGCTCGAATCGTAAATTCGACCACATCGCCATCTGGATCATTCACAAATTCCACGAAACGTGGCCCAACTAGTGTGCCTTCCTGGACATTCTCATTGATGTTGACTGTGGATGGAGTAGAAACATCCCACACCGGCGCAAAGTTTGTGTTGGTAGTGTGTATTTCAATTTCAGCAGTAGTAATGCAAGGACGGCTACCTACGCGGCCGCCATTGTCCGTCACACTCACAACGAGATGATACACAGTTGGATATCGAAGCTCATTACTTACTGGCTCTCTGGACACGGATAACTGGCCAGTCTGAAAGTTGATTGCGAGTAAACCATTCGGGGCGTCTGACTCGATAATTTGATAGGTTAACAAGTCTCCGTAATCTTCATCATTTCCGGGTAACGGGTATCCAATCAGTGTCCCTGACGGCGACATTTCTCCAATCATTATTAATTCATGCTGTAGAGTAGGACAGTCGTTTGCATCAACTACGCGCAGTGATATACAACCCGTCCCAGTCAACCCTGACATGTCGGTGACCACGACCGTCAAATCGAACTGAGAAGTTGCTTCATAATTGAACCCGCCACCAGATACAAGCATAGCTTCTGAAATACGCAGTAGCACACTAGTATTTGTGCATTCGTTCTCACTCAGAACTTCAAATTCTCCTGTCGCGTCTGAATAGGTGATTAGTTGAAATGCATCTGGAAACTCAACGTTGTTTATCACTTGGTACATGCTACACGAACCACGGTCTTGATCGGTCGATACAATCGTGCATGGAGACCTGCTGTCCGTGGTCGTCAGTTGAATTGTATTCTCAACGGTGATGCAGGTCATATTTTTCACGGCAGGGGGTTCTGGGATATCAGATATTGCAATCACAACGCTATCGATTCCGCAAAGACCACTGACATATAAGTCACACACTCGAACGAATAGCACATTCACTACGTTGTCAACTTCATAATCCAGTAAACGTGTCGTTCGTATCTCTCCAGTGATTGTGTCGATCGTGAAGACCGCAGCATCATCTAGCAACTCAAAGCCATTATTCTGAGGAGTTTCATCGGGATCTTCGATTTGCACCATCATAACAACAGTATTTGCAGGCTCATTCTCACCAATTACCCCTCGCTGACCTGGAACTATGAGAGGAGCTTCATCTACATCGATCACCTCCACTTGCATCGTCTCTGTGCTTTCCCATTCACCATCCGAATACTGAATTGTGATACTGTACGCCATTACAACTTCATAATTCAGTGCCACAAGGGTCACAATCTGGCCGTTGTCGTAAATATCGAATACGCTGTTGACTAAGATTCCACTTGGGTGCTCCTCTACGGACACGATCAAAAACCCAGTGTCGTTGCTAGCGATAGACCCATCGGCATCCAAAACCTGCAGTGGACTGCCTACCCGAGTACCTGATGCCATATTTTCTGCGATGTACAGATTTGCTTGGACTAACTGCGGGGGTTCGTTGACATTTTTCACAGTAATCGGAATCACAATGGATGTCGAGAGTGGAGAACACCTACTGGTTTCCCCATTTTCATTTTCGTTTGAATCACATGCCATGATGCCGCTATCAGTGACAATAACTTCAACAAATAAAATGGGCACTGTCTCAAAATCGAAAGGAATCAGTGAGTATACGTGGCCCTCACTGGTGATAGTAATCAATGTCGTTGCATTGGATTCATAAGCGAGCCGCTGTTGTGAAATACTGCTGTCGACCATATCCGGATCATCGACCACGAGAGATCCAATCAAAGTGTTTCTAGGAGCGTTTTCATTGACGATCAATTGGGGAATGTGAACAAAGTGCGGGGCCTCGTTCACGTCTTGAACTAAAACAATGACGTGCGCAATTGCACTGAGAGACTTCGGGTAGCCAGGGTCATGAACGCGAACATCAAACGCATAGTTGGGTTTTGTTTCGAAGTCAAGCACCTTTGACATAACACTTAATGCGCCTGAACAACTTTCCAAACGAAAGGGAACCACACCTGTGTCCATATCCACCAACACATACCGCAAATAACCGGTCTGTCCTGCATCCTCGTCGACGGCTCGAATTGGCTGGCCCACTACCGTTCCCACGTCTGAGTTTTCACGCACCGTGACGTAATATATAGTTTGTTCGAATATGGGTGCTTCGTTGATATCCAACACATTAATGCGTATGTCTTGTTCATCAAATAACCCGCCACGATCCGTGCAGCGAACTCTTACACTGAGAAAAGGCATTAATTCAAAATTGAAGTGAGTTGGATTTAAAACGGTCAGATTGCCCTTGGCGGAAAGGGACACGTCGTCGGACTCGAGTGATAATGTACACGTCACCGTGTCATGGAGATCCGGGTCGGTAGCGGTTATCTCGCCGATCCATCCCCCTGGCTGAGGGTTCTCTTGAATGAAAAATATCTTTGAACTATCGGAAATGACAGGAGCCTCGTTCACGTCGTCAATGAAAACAGTAAGCAGGGCGTCCGCAGTAAGACCACCACTGTCACGGACCGAGACTAGTGCAGTGAGCGCTGGTGGCTCTAAGCCTTGGACACCAACAAGGGTTTCGTAGTCAAGTGATACGGCTGGCGAAATACTAACATCTCCGGCTTTCGAAATTTTGAGGTATTTGCTGTTGCTGCTATGGACATTAAAAACTAGAGGAGCAGGGTACGCACCGATAACGCATACTTGTCTGTTATCAAGGACAGTGAATTGCGCATCTCGAGCAAAGTCCTTCCTGTAGATGTCATATAAAAATGTGCCGCTGCTACTCTGAGCAACAACAGTTTCACCGTCCCATGTCGTAAATCCTTCCATCATTAGCCATGTCGGCTCTTCTGCGATATCTGCATCGACCAGCACAAACATGGTCCCTGAGCTTGCTATATTAAAAACGGTATGGGCGAGAACTGGCACAGTTCCACTTGTTGGTACCACAACAAAAGCATCCAGTAGGAGTTCAGGGATCAATGTCCACGTAGTGTCGTCATCAGGATTCAAGAACACGCGGGCATTATTTGCCATTCGTGATATGGATATCACAGAAGCGGCATCCTTCGGTGGTATAGCAGTAAGATAATGGATGTCATTAGTCTCGGGATCTTTTGCACTCAATCGCCCCACATACGGTATTGCTACTTCAGCTCCACCAGTCGATTCTGAGATTCTCATCGTGTGATCGCGGATGACCGGTGGTTCATTTACATTCAATACAACGATGTCCACAATACTGGTGGCTTGCGCGGTTCCGTCTGTGCACAGTGCTTTCAATTCATACGTGCGCTGCTGTTCGAAATCCAGTTGGGTCTCGTCCACATAAAGATTTCCAGATGATGCCTCAACCATGAAGAATGACCACTTCGATGGTAGAAGCGAGTATGCTAGCAGATCACCAAAATCTTCGTCCACACATGACAGGGATCCGATAAGTCGTGGCAACGACACGACCATTGAGTCCTGAAAGGATTCATAGGCATAAAATGTCGAATTTTTCAGCACTGGGGGATCGTTATCGTCGAGAACGTGTACGTACACAGTGGCAGATGTAGAAAGCCCTAAACGATCAGTTACCATCACAACAACGAATAATTCCACTTCATATTCATAGTTGAGAGCACTTGTGTCATTTAGTATGAGATACCCATCCGACGGGCGCAATCTGAACATGCCAGGGTGTCTTTGCTCGAGCAAGACATAGCGCAGGTTGTCTCCAGCATCAGGGTCTTGGGCTGAAATATACCCAACCTCATCTTCGGGTACGGCCAGCTCAGAAACCTTTAAGTTCGACATAGAAATTACCGGGGCTTCGTTGATGTCCACTACCATGATGACCACGGTTGCGATGCAGGATAGCGAGTACTCGCCGGGTTCGGGCACGTCGCTTGCCTGATACGAGAATCTATACTCAGGTTTAGTTTCAAAATCAATCTCTGACGAAGATGCTGACTCTGAAAGTAGCTGAATGACACCACTTGTATAGTCAATGCTAAACGGCGCATGTGACTCAGACAATAGGTATGTATGGTTTTGCCCGTTATCTGGATCAGTCACAACTGGCTGGCAGAGACCTGTCGCTCCAGGTGTTCCATATTGCACGTTCCGTGTGTTCTCGACGACCCAACATTGCAACGTTAAACATAATGGAGGTTCATTGTCATTCAGAACGTGTATAAAAACAGGGACGGTAGCTGAGAGGCCGTCATTATCAGTCGCCACGACATTCACGTTGTAGTGTGGCAAGTTCTCTACGTTCAACATTGCCCGATGATCTAGAGATATCACCCCCGAGACTGAATCAATTACGAATACGGTGGAGATAATGTCCTCGCCATCAGAATTAACTTCAAAAATCGAGTAGATGATACTATCGCCCTCGTCCAGGTCAATTGCGGAAGTCGAGCCGACAATCGACCCACCACCTGCCAATTCGTGGATAGCGAAATCATACGCCATAATCGCAAACAGTGGCGCTTCTGCCACGTCCCGAACGGTGACAACGAACGCAAATGATACAACATCGAGATTACCTGAGGTCGCGGCGATTGCAGCTTTAACACGTAGTTCCGGTATAGAACCTCCTTGTATGTACTTTGTTTGTTCGTAGTCGCATACGATGTTTGTAGAATAAATTGAGCCATCGGGGGAAATGCTGATTGAACCAGGTATTGGTTGGATATCCACTAGCCAAAACTCAAATTCATCATTCTCTGGGTCGACTCCTTCTAATTTCCCTATCAATGAACCAGCCGATTCGTTTTCGATCATTTCCAAACTCTGGAGAGATAAGGCAACGTAATCCGGAGTTTCATTGATGTCCTGTAAGAAGACGACAACCTGAACGGAATCGGAGAGAAATCCAGCACCAGTATCTTTCACCGTTAGCTGGAAACGGTAAATATGTTGCCGTTCGAAATCCAAAGGCTCTTTAAAAGTAACAATATCACAGGATTTTTTATTTTCTAGTAAAACCACCCGCGCCAACATAGAACCCTGTCCATTGTGCACTTCGTACGAGAGTCGCTGCCCAATATCAGGGTCGTCAGCACTGATACTCGCCAAGAGGCTTCCTGGAGGCATGTTCTCATCAATATATAGACACAACTGGTCATTTTGTTCAGCGCGATCTCGAATTACGTTGTCCAATCCAACGAAACAGTTTCGAGGTAGTTGTGGCGCCTCATTCACGTCTATTACCGTCACAATAACGCGAGTGATAACGGAATTCATCGCCGTGTCAGTAACGAGAACAAAAAATTCGTATGCTGTCTGCGACTCCGCATCCAAACTGAAGAGTGACCTTATCTGGCCTGTATTTTGGTCGATCATGAATGGAAGGGACTCATTCATTATCGTTGTGTCATGATCGATAGAAAATCGAAGGGCATCGTATCTGTCGGCATCGATAGCTATGATTGGAGTTCCAACTGGTGAGAGGACTGGCATATTTTCTGGAATTGACCTTTCGGTTACTGGATCAATCTTGGGAGGTTCGTTCACATCCATAATATTCACGGTGTATACGCACAGCGACGATAGCGATGCAGCACTATTAGAGCTGCTTTTAATTGACGTATTGCTATACGCTATGTCTTTGACAAATCGATCCGTGATGCGCGCCTCCAGACGGTACTGCGAAACAGATTCAAAATCTATCACAGCATCTTGGGTCAGATAGAGTCCGTACTGTGGTGGTGTGCTTCCCATAATTGCTCGGATTTCGAATGGATTTGCATTTCGACTATCAGTGTTGCTTGGTGTTGTGCGAAGTACATGTACACCAAAAGCCATTATTGAATTCTTTGCGTATGCGTCGGGATCATACCAACGTAGGTTGGCCCCAATTTGGGTACCAGGGCTCATATCTTCAAATACTGAAAACGTCGAATCCACACATGCTGGAGCCTCATTGACATCGATCACGTTGATTAAAATTGGATCAGAAAGTGCGAACAAACCCTTCTGGTCACGTACTCGTGCAACCAATTCATATCGTTTGTTTACCTCAAAGTCAACCGAATGTAACGATTTACGTGAAAGCTTAATTTGACCGTCACACGGTCGGAGAACAAACAGATCAACCGACATGCCGTGGGCATCCACTGCGCGCGCAAGATCATACGTCAGCAAATCGAACTCGTCCGGGTCACGCGCTAGCCTAAGAGCACCGACATGTGACCCTGGAGATACATTTTCCTCGATTGAGAATGACGATTGTGGCGGAAATATAGGTGGCTCATTTTCATCGACAATAAAAATCGAAATAATAGCAGAGCCAACTTCTGTCTGATTGTGACAATCATCAGTAGCGGTAAGTGTAATTTCGTAGACGCGGGTTGTTTCAAAGTCGAGGGAGCCACTAACACTAACGGAGCCGTCCCACGGTGACACGTGGAATTTGTCATGAGCAACATGTTGGGTCAGGATCACAGTGTCATTCTCTGGGTCCCAAAATGATATTCGTCCACGTACATCACCAACGCAAGAATTACATAGATCAGGATAGGATGATACCACATCACCAACGAGAGCTGATTCACTGACCCAGTAATGTCCGCCTTCTACTTGCGGTGGTTCGTTAACGTCTTGAATGTTCACCTGAACTCGTGTCTGACAACTCAACAAACCTCCATCGGTTGCTTCCACTTTAATTGTGATATTTTTTGTGAACTCATAGTCAATTGGTGCCATTACAAATAACTCTCCCGTCGCCGAATTGATCGTTATGACACTATTTCCATCCAATACAGCGTAGCTAAGAGTCCCCCAGGATGTTTCGGTGCTTTCAAAAAGATCCGGATCATAAGCAGTCACGAAACCAACGGATCCTATAGTATTCTCACTCCATTTCAGTGAAATAACACCATTACCGTCGAAAACACAAGCATCATTCATGTCGATGATGGTAACGTCAATTGATGACTCCGTCCGCAGGGGTGGTAACCCATTATCGTGAAGCGCAATGTTCAACTTTAAAGAACGAAGTGTTGTAAAGTCGATTGCCATCGGGTTCCGCACGCACAATTGCCCTAATAACATGTCGTTGCAAACTGTGACTATATCGGTTTCAAATAAGGACATTGTTGTATTGTCGCGAAACACGAGGATTGTTGTGAGAATTTCGATTTTATGACTCTGATTGGCATCCTCATCTTCCCATTCGACGACTCCCACAATTGTCCCGTTGGTTGCATGTTCAGACAACGAAAGGGGATGTATTATCGTGATGATTGGTGCGTCATTTCGATCCAGAACAATCAGTGTCAGCGTCACAGAGCATTTAAGCCCACCAATATCGGTCGCAGTCACGGTCATCGGGTATAACGATTTCTCTTCGTAGTCGACAGGCTTTTCCAAATATATATGCCCTATTGTTTTGTCAACGGAGAAGGTATGTGTCGGATCTAATAGGCTGTAGGAAATTTCGTCGCCATCGTCAGGATCAAACACTATACCCACCAACGAGAATTCACTCATCAGATCCTCCGTCTCAAATAAACGAGTACCGATGATAGAGTCCTCACCGATATATATCATTTTATCTACCCCCGTCATTAACTGAGGAGGTTCATTTATGTTAGCCACAGTGATGTGCACGAATGTCCACGAACACAATTGCGCTTGAGTTTGACCGGCATATACCCCCACCGTCAAGTTGTATGTCCGCTGTCGTTCATAATCTAGCCCGAAATCATTTTTCACGAACAGCTCTCCATCCCCGTTTAATGATGTTATCAAGAACGTGTCTAAGTCGTTCCCATTTGCGATAAAATAGACTAGTGAGTTGTTACGATGCGTGTCAGGAGAGATGGCACTCACTGCGCCAACTCGGGTATGTTTTATCAAATTTTCTTTGACCTTAAAGTTGTATGCTTCATGTTGGAATATGGGGGCTTCGTCGCTATCGATCACAGTAACTCGGACGTCAACTGCGTCTTGTAAGCCCCACTCATCTGATACAAATATTTGGAATGAATATGACTGTTGTAGTTCATAATCCAAGCGGTTGCTTAAATTATCACCAGATGCAGTAACTGACAGGGCACCTGATGAGCGCCCAAGAGTAAACGGGGGCGTTATTGACGACTTTTCAATCTGGTAGGACAATTGGGCTCCAGTGTCAGGATCGATCGCGGCAACGAAGCCAACAAACGAACCAGTTGCAGCACTCTCATAGACGCTGAAACTGTATACGCGGGAAATAAAACGAGGAGTCTCGTTTACATCCACCAACTCAATATCCAATATCAGACGTTGTCGAATGTCCTCATAATCACTCGGACCCCCTGCGATAACCACAACAACCGAGCAAGACGATTGTGTTTCGTAGTCGAAGTGACCACGGGTCTTTGTTACCTGCCCGCATGCGTCGACCGTAAATTCAACGCTATTCATACAACTCGTACTCAAAACGTGTAGCGGAACTGTACACCCTACACTTGGGTTGGCATTCTCCGCATCAACGACGTAGGTAGAGAGCGCCGGGCCTACTCTGGAATTCACCGGAGTAGCCTCCGATAGAACGACTTGCAAAATATCATGTGTAAAATACGGTTGCTCGTAGACATTTTTCAAATCGATGTAAAGACGTGATGAGGCTTTTAAACCTGCACGATCCTTCACGCAGATGTCAACCCAAAACGAAATTTGAACTTCGTAGTTTAGTGCCGTCGAATTCATCACCACGACCGCCGCAGTGTTTGCAGCCACTGTCTGCTCACCTGAGCCATGCTCGACTGCGAAGGTGTTAGGATTGCTTTGTGCACACGCCCAATAAGTAAGGATATCTCCTACGTCAGGATCAAACGCACTTAACGTTGCGACTAAAGTTCCGCTGGGAACATTTTCACTTATAACAGCCGTCGGTGTACTTTCATCGAAGAAGGGGCCTTCGTTTACATCCAACACGTGAACCACTCCAGACACTACTGTCATCAACCCTGCCCGATCAAAACCATACACCTGTAGGCGAAAATACGCGCGAAGAGGATTTTCATAGTCAATCAAACATCCAGGGGCCAACACCAACTGGCCAGACGAGCGATTTATGGAGAAGCAACTCGAACTGGTCAGATTGTGTTTGTCGGATTGCCAGCCCAAAGAGAACCTTATCTCATCTCCGATATCGGGGTCTGTTGCGTTGAGAGGTATGCCTATTGCTGTACCAGATGCAATATTTTCAAAGATTGTGAAATTGAACGCCTGCATAATAGGCGCCTCATTGACATCCGTCACTTCGATCGTGATGGTTGCGTCCGCGAACAACCCACCAGGGTCCACTACACGAACGCGAAGCTCATATACCTGGCCGTTAGGCTGTTCATAATCCAATGGCTTTAAAAGATACAATTGCCCTGTCGCGTCGTCCAATGCGAAAGTATTATCTTCGTTGCCTTGCACGATCACGAATACAAGGTGGGAATCGTCGATCACAATGTCAGGATCGGATGCTAAGGCGGAAAGTTCCCGGCCTATCTCAGATTGTATTTCGTACGACTCGGGGATGCTCACGTGTTGGGATAACAAACTCGGCGCTTCATTGATATCTCGAACCGTGACGGACACCTCCGTAATTGTATATAGTCCTGCCGAGTCGCTTATTTTCACTAGTAACAAATACCATTCGGCTGATTCGTAATCTAGGGATTCCGCGAATTGGAAAAGCACTCCAGTTGTTGGATCGATCGAAAATGTCCTCGCTGAAGTTTCATTCGACCCTTCCGAGCGCTCACTAAGTACCGTAAACGTGATGGTGTCGTCGCTGTCAGGATCATGGGCATGGATAGGTACTGAAAGTGAGGTTAAAGCAGGCATGTTCTCCTCGATCACAAAGGAAAGAGATTCAAGATCGAATACTGGTATCTCGTTAACGTCTTGAATACGGATCCGCACAGTTTCGTTTCGGCTTGAGCTGCCGTAACTATCTACCGCAACAACCACAATCTCGTAAAATGATTTCGTCTCAAAATCAAGCCCCAGTTGGGCAACAACGACTTGATTCCCAATCACATTAAAAAAACGTGTCATTGTCATGTCTTCGACAAGTACAACATCCACAATATCGTGAGTGCCATCGTCAAGTCTGTCCGGATCGAACACATTCAGTGCTCCTTCAACCACGGTACCCACATCGGAGTTCTCAGCAACTACGAACTCCGTAGGGTTTAGCGAAGGAGGTTCGTTGACGTCATCAATAATAATCTCGACTTGTTGCCACGGCGACGCAAGGCCGCCTCCATCGACACATCGAACCCGAATACTGCAGCTTTTTATAGTTTCGAAATTGACACTGTCGGGATATGTAATCACCACAGCCCCTTCTGGGGTTACCGTAAACGGACACGCGATACTACTAGTCGTGGCATCCGATTTAATTTGCTCTTCCCACGTATGCAATGACCATTGTAGCGAGTCAACAGATGTACCAAAATCAGGATCTTCACTCGTTAGGACACAAACCACTTTTCCGACAAATTGAGCTCGGGCTGAATTTGTCAAGTTCTCAGACAGTTCGTCTACAGAGCATGAAGATGGGGTGATGAGAGTCGGAGCTTCATTCACATCTTGTACCACGATCGTGACATCAGCACAACTTTGTCGTGGAGGGGTTCCTAAATCTCTGGTACATGCTCGAAGAGTATGTACTTCTTGTGTTTCATAGTTTAATAAATATGTATCGTCCACAGCAATCGCACCGCTGGCTTTATCAATAAGAAAACCTGTATTGCCATAACCATCCAGCCAATACTCCAATGTGCCAAACGGATGCGTCGGTGAATCCGGGTCAACAGCTTGTGCGTGACATATAATAACACCTCGCAATGTGTTCTCCGACACTGAGCACATGAAGTCTCTGAGTATCGGAGTTTCGTTCACGTCTTGAACTTGTATTGTAACCAAAGAGATAGCGCTCATCCCGTCACGATCCGAGACTTGAACATGAACACAATATTCAGCGCGCGTCTCAAAGTTAATCAACTCCGGTGTGGCTGATATAACTCCACTGTCCCTATCCACATAAAACACAGGAGGTAGAGCATTTCCACTAATTATCTCAAAAGCTGGAAAATCTCCAAAATCTTCGTCGAGATACGGAACGACTCCGTTCAAAAGCTCGACCCGTGTGACTAACAAATAAGTTTCCAAGCAACAGTAAACGTCAGTAAGAGTATCGAACCTACAGTAGAAGGCACCATCATACCGCACCTTCGTGAACTTTTACAATCATGACAGGAGCAAATTCAGCGCCCAGATCGAATGCACCAATTTCACCTATGCCTCCTCCCAACACCACAAAGGATGCGTCTTTGAGCGAATCCGATAAATCACCTAGAACAGAACGAGTGAGACGAGAAAGATCCGGAGACGTTATGGTTTTCGTGGTGTGGACCTCTTCGATCACCCAATCAATATAATCAGCCGACGCGAAGCTTGCGATGGATGTTTTCGCAGCGGCAGAAGTATGTACGCCAGCTTCCATCACATGAATACGGAGCGCGAATGGACCTATTTGTCCTACCGCAGCACTGAATTCAAGGTGTACGCCTGCGAGTAGCAATGGTGTATCTGGGAAGCGCATGCCAGTGAAATGCAGACCGATTGCAACATTTGCCTTCAAAAAAGCGTCGTATCCCATGCGCAATGTGTCGCGACTAAATTCAATTGTATAGCCATTGTCGGTAGCCGACCCATAGTATATCAGTTCAAAATCGTCTGCAGCAGACAATACCGGGAAACGCAACACCTGTACTGGTACGTCATTTACTGAATCACGTGATCCTACACAGTACATACATAAGCAACACAAGCAAGTAGTTAGTTTATATCTGGTGATATTGCGTGATGAACGTATTGTACCTTCTGAGACGGTTAGTCGAAGATTGGACGTTGTTGGAGCTTCGTTGATATCAGTTGCGCTTATGATCACATTGCATACTGCAGATAGCCTATGAAGATTGTCGTGTGATGAACCGTCGTCCCAAACGACAACCGCCAGTGAGACTGTTGAACGCGACACGGCTTCAAAATCAAGGTTGTTGTGTTCACTAATGAATAATTGACCTGTATGTGCATCTACCGACACAAATGAATGCAGTAACTCAAAAGTAAATACCGTTCCAATGTCTTCGTCAGACACGTAGTCAACCAAGGGTGAACCAATTGAAGTCCCCACAATCGCGTTTTCAGCAACATCGAACACGATTTGATCATTCATCGAAGCCGTTCCACAGATCGGTTGGGAGTTTGTCCTCTCGACAGAAATTTCCACAAGCATTGTTGCATTTAACCCAGCTGTATCTTTTACAACAGCTTCGAGAATGAAAGAGGCGCCGTCCGGAATGCGTTGCAGCATAGAAGAGTTGGAAACAGTCAGTTCTCCAGATGTCCCATTGATACCAATGACTCCAATACCATCGTATTGACTATTCAGTCTTCTTTCAACATTAACACTACGAATTGTATATGTGAGACGGTCGCCAATATCTTCGTCGGCTGCATGGATACAACCAATAACGGTACCACGAAGAACGTGGTTCGCAACAGCTAGAGTTACGAGCTCTCTTCCATTGCTGTGCATATTAAAGGACGGAACAAAGATGATCGGGGGGTCATTTCGGTTAACGATGGTAACTTGTAATATGGCCATAGCACACAGCAAATACGGGTCGCATGCGCTTAAAGCGATTTGATAATGGGGGGTTGTCTCGAAGTTCAGTTCTCGAACCACAAAGAGGTTGGGTTTTGTCGAGTCAATAAAGCTGAAAGTTGGATCAAGCGTATTATTCATTGATGCCGTATACCTCAGTTCTTGTCCAGCATCTTGTTCATTAACCATCCAGCTAAATATTAACTGCCCGGCTGCAACGTCCTCGGCTATAGAAAGGTCGATCAATCGAAGGGTAGCTTGAGGGGCCTCATTAACATCTGCCAAAAGAATAGTCATTGTCGCACTCGTTGATAAACGTGGGGACCCGTTGTCAGATACACGAACTTTGAGCCAAGCAGTATTTTGGTCAAGTGTCTCATAGTCGAATGCAGACGCTGTAAGCACCGATACTCGTCCAGTGAATGGTTCAATCGCAAAAAGATATTGTACAGACTGCTCAATAATTTCATAGAACAACGTGTCAACAAAATCCTCGTCAGACCCAATTGCTGTAAAAATGTACCCTTGCGTATTCTCGTCTACCCGAACAGTTTGGTCCTTCATCACTGGTGCTTCATTCACGTTGGTTACCACAACTGTCAAAGAACAAATCGAGCAAGCTCCATGTCGATCGCAAGCTGAGAAATCAAAGTTGTATCGATCATATACTTCATAGTCAAGGACAGATGATTTCAAAACCAAAGTTCCATCCGTGATGTCAAAAATGGGCTTAATTTCGTCTGTCACAAAACCAAACAAAACACTGTCATCTTTGTCAGCACTGTCTGGGTCAACTGCAGATAGTGGTGGTTCCAGCGTTGAACCAACAAGTGCGTTTTCGTCAATTGCGCGAATTTCATCGATACATCGAGGGGCTTCATTGACGTCGATAGTATGGATCAGTATCGTCGCTGTTGCCATTAAACCAGCTTCATCGCTTGCTTGAACGTCCAAATAATATAGAGTATTCAGTTCGTAATCAAGCACTGTTTGTGGTGTGACTGTAACGAAACCAGTGTTTTCGTTGATTGCAAAACGATTTAGTCCAGTAGTATTCCCCAGACTGTATGTGATGATACCGTCCTTATCGGGATCATATGCAATCACACTCCCTACATGTGTTCCATTCGCAGCGTTTTCGGCTACGTAAAATGAGAATTCTTGACGAGCAAAGAATGGCGATTCGTTTATATCCTTTACTGTGACATAGACGAGAAGATTCACTTTTATTTCTGGGTCAGTTGCATCAGCAATCCATACGCTCAGAATAAACGGTTGGCCGTTCGTCGATTCAAAATCGATCGTTCGACGTGTGCGTAGTTGACCATTGCATCCATCCAGACTGAAATATTCCGAATCTGACGACGAGTCTAAGTGAAATTTCAATGTATCGTTTTCGGGGTCCCACACATAACCTTGTAATTCTGGCCCGATAGCTTGAGTGATGAATGCATTTTCCTCGGTGTCAAATAATACGGGATTTGCATAAATGATCGGAGGCTCGTTGACGTTTTCTATGAGAAGTACTACTTCTGTAGCCGCATATAGCAGAGGCCAAATCCCAATTTTCGTGACGGTTACAGTCATTCTATAAATCCGAACAATTTCATAATCAAAGGCTTTCACCAAGGTAACAACGCCAGTACTTTCATCGATATCCACATGTGCTACGACTTCTTGGTTAGTTTGATTCGAAAAGGTCAGCGAGTAGCCGAGTCTGTCATTGGTAGCACTGTCAGGGTCAGAACAATTGATGACGAACAGAGTGCGCGGCACAATACCATTCTCCTTTATCGACATCTCCTTCTGTGCATCAATGAACTGTGGAGGCTCCTCAACATTAATGACCGCGATGTAGACAGTAACTTCGGTGGTCAATAATCCGCCATCTGTAACCATAATGGTAAGCGCATGCTCTTGCTGTCTTTCAAAATCCAAGAGTTCCGGGGCAAGGACCGTCACTATCCCGGAGTTTGAATTTATCTGAAAGATCGTTTTTTCGATCAAGCTGAACCGAAGTGAGTGCCATTGGGTTGGGGCGTCCCAATCACAAGCGCGAACTGTCATCACCATGGTATTACGCGCTGCATTCTCGAAAACGAATCCTTTCTGTTCTGCCGCAACGATAGGTGCCTCATTCACATCGATCAATTCGACCGAAATCGTTTGTACGTTTGTACGGGATACTTCGCTGTCATCCACTACGAGGAATGAGCATTTGATGACTGGGTTTAGCTCGAAGTCAAATCCTGATGCATTTGTCACAAACACATGATATGTAGCAGAATTTACTGCAAAGGGGCACAACGCACCCTCGACCAAAGATATAGATACTACCTCAGAAGGCTCACTCTTCACGAAATCAACGGTTGCAATGACACTTCCGACGTCTGGATTTTCGGAAGTTTTAAAAAACGTAGACACTAGTAATGGGATGTCGTTAGCGTCACCAACCGAAACCATAGTCTCACAAGAATCAATATGGAAAGAATTATCACGGGCTTCGACAAAGAACGAGAGAGTGCGTTTCAATTCGAAGTCTAGCCACTCTGCCCGCATTCGAAGTTCTCCGGTCAAAGGATCGACTAGTACTCCAGCCGGACGCGATATTTCAGGAATACTGAACATGACGGCGTCATTTTCATCTGGGTCAGTAGCAAGAATCTTGTGAGGCAACAGTATTTCTACAAGAAACACAACATTAAAACCCATCAGTCCAACTCATTTTGCCAATCATTTGGAAAGATACAAATACAATGAGAGGAGAACAGATGGATGATTATTTACCTGTTGCGGGTCCATGTATCTCCAGTCGAAAGCAACAGCTGCCATTAAAATCCAAAGGTACGACACGGAGTGTTCGTGCGACAATGTTGGGCACTAGTACGTCGGCAACACCTTCACTGTACATTCCAATAGAGTATGTTGTAGGTGCAACCGACTGGAGCATCCCAAGCTCGCTGGACGATGTTTCCAATCGAAATTTCGTCAAATAACCAGTTTGACCGTAAACATTTTGACCCGAATAAAGTGATATCCGCGTAATCACCGATGGAAGAGGAAACTCAATCTGTAACCACTCGTATCCTGCCAATACATTCGACGATGCCAAACACCACGAATAACCGCTACCAGGACGTACAGCAGCCAATCCGTTCGGACCATATCCGTGTTCTTGTCGATTCTCTAAGAACGAGCTGGCGGATATTGCAGCTGTTGGCAAAATCGGACTGGCTTGACCTCCGATTAAAGGAAGTTCGACTCCTGCTGATGCCACATTAATCCGATAAAATAAGAACACGTAGAATTTAGACGAGCACAACTAACCGGAGATATACTAAACTTACCTTTTGAGCAGCATACAATATCATTTGCTCCTGCATCCTGATTTACACTTGTCTTCATCGCAGAACACGCGATCACGGGGATTATATCGCCATCGCTGCTCATCAAACCACGATCTACCATCGTTGCATCTGTGGAGCATAGAGAGTCAAAGTCGGTGTATCGGCACAAGCGCTGTCCTCTCTTTTCACAAAAATCGAAGACTGTTTGGAAATCTGCGGAACTCTGCTTGCTATCCAGCCTGAAAAACGTTGGCACTGCGTTTGATGTTATGATAGAATGTTAGTCGGGAATACAAATAACTCGATTGTTATTTCGCTATCGTTTGCAATAACTTACCTGAGTACGAGTTTAGGTGCATGACTTGATGTGTTGACAAAGACACAGGAAAATAATGAAATCGAGAAATCCACCCGTGAAATGGACGATCCATTGGCGAAAGGACAGCAGTTGTTGCCATTGTCTTATGCCCAAACTCAACACTGAAACTTGAATAAAGTTCTCCATCGAAATACGTTAACAAAATTGCTTCCGCGAATGAGTACACGAATACTAAACGGTGCCAGGTTTCATCGTCGTCGATCGGTAGCCCTGGGTGCATGCTCTCCCCGTTGATGTTGATAAGGATACCATTATCACCGTCGACACTCACTAACAACGCCGTATCATGAGACCCAGCGAACGTCAAAATACCCCCAACTCCGCGAAAACTCATAGCAATCGTGAAATCGAGGTCACCGACTGCCATTGTAGAGATGCCATATTTAATGAGATCAAGATCGTGGTAACCGTCAAAAAATCCACCATTAACCATGACATGATCAAATGCTGTGAGCAAGTGCAAACAGAAGCGAACAAATAAATGCGTATTAGTATTAGTATCTCAACGCAGACATGAATAGCAGCATACATCAGATTACCGGAATATGGTGTCAGAACTTGCTCAGGAATTGTCCGTTGCACGATACACGAATGGCGATCAATCATCAGCGGCTCATTAACGTCCTCAACATAAATAATCAACCATTCGCAAGATGTCATGGCGGCCACGTTGTTGTTCGCCTCTCCATCATCCGTTGCACAAATTGAAATATTGAGAAGTGGCGCAGTCTCGTGGTCTAGAGCTGACCTCAAGTATAAATCAGCGGTCAACATCCCTGTTGAATGCACGTCCAAGCGGACAGTAGAAGAAGTGACCGAAAAGGTAATCACGCTTTCTGGACGGTCGTCCAACGCTGAAACGCTTCCAATCATACTTCCAACCATCATATCTTCTCGTGCGTGAAATTCGAACAATTCCAGTTGAGGCGGTTGATTGACAGAGCTTACCATAACTTGAATCACCTGATCAGTAGGCGAAGTCAGGCCCACCCCGTATTCGTCCTGAGCTCGCACCCGTAAAGTGTATGTCGCCCTTGAAGCAAGTTTGGCGATAGTATACAGGGAACCCGACACGTCCAAAGCAAAATACTTAGTGCCGTTGGTGAGGTCCGCTGCAGGGGATGTCACTGTATCGACGATCGAGAAGAATATTACACTATCTTCAGGATCATACGCTGTGACTGAATGAAGCTTTGATCCCACTGGTAATGACTCGTGAACATGTACGGTAACTATATCCTGATAAAAATGTGGAGGCTCATTAATATCACTGATATCAATGATGACTTGTAAGTCAACATATTTCTGACACGAATCGAGAACACGAACTATCAATTGGACGGATGGCAAAGTCTCGTAGTCCATTAAAGATCCATCCTCAACCACAACAGCACCGTCCGAGCTGCCCACTGAAAAGAACCCGAAGGCTGGAATTGAATCTCGAAGTAGAAACGACAACTTGTCGCCTACATCATCATCCGAAACAAAGACACTCAACACACCAACTATAAAACTTGTTTGTACATTTTCAGTAACTGTGAGACGTATAGGTTCAGCATCGCGCAACCTGGGAGATTCCGCCACGTCAGCAACGTCGACATATATCGATTGTGTCGTCCACAATAATATTGGTGCTGCTGTAGTGCCAATAATCATATTTTCGGTAATATTCACAACGATTGTGAAACTTTGGACTTCTTCAAAGTTGATCATCGCATTTCCAATCTCAATATTCACAGCTGAGGGCGATGCGGCGATTACTCGGAATGATCCACCATTTTCTCCATTTCCATCATTATAAGTGGACGTGATCGAAAATGACAATGAAGAATTTTCTGGATCGTACGCTTCCAGTTGAGCAAGAACAGTACCACGCGGGGCGTTTTCCAAAACAGGAAACACAGTCATATCAACAACACCTGGCTGCTCATTCACATCCATCACATTGATTGTAAGAGTTGCAGATGAGGAAAGTCCATCCAAATCAAACACTACAATGTCAACGCGATAAACCGAGACAGACTCAAAATCAAGGCTTACCCCTGCGCCAACAGTAACTTGGCCGCCAGAATCAATTTCGAAAATCGGAACGGCTGGCTGGTGTATGCTCTGGAACTCAAACTGAGTATGGACACCTTCTGGATCAAATGCACGAACTGGAGAACCAACTCGTGAGCCTGGGATCGTATTTTCAGCTACACTGAGAGTCAAATCGGACTGGACCAATACTGGTGGTTCGTTTACGTCGTTCACTTGAATGGTAACCCAAATTTGATCAGAAAGAGGTGCTGACGACTTGGTTCCGGCGTCCTCCACTCGAACTAAAATATGGTAGGTTGCTCGACTTTCATAGTCAATAAAACCCATATTGGCAAGGGAAAGTTGCCCAGTTGCCGAATCGATGACAAACAAACCATTTTGATCTTGTTGAACAATCGAGTACTGCAGTGGTACTGACGCTTCTTCGTCTGCATCGAAGTCAACGCCGTCTTGGTCAACAGCTGATACAGGGTCTCCAACTGGACTTCCACCCTTAATATTTTCATCAACCGATCGTGTAACAGCAAGAGATGGCAGGCGTCCCCCCGAGATAGGCAGCCATGTATCGTTACCACCGAGTTGATATTCAAGTCGCATATTCACATCTACCGGCACCATACCGTACACACTAACCGTGTGAGCACCAGTGTGTAGCTCGTTGTCAGTGCTTGTTGTATCGTAATACTTGTACTCAGGGTCAGAATGAACAGTCGCTTCATGAGCGAGTATGAGGCGATCAACCGTAAAAGCAACCACACTAGTGTCGGCACCAGCTATTGATCTCAGTCGAAGAAACTTTGGTTGGGAAATCAATATTGTCCAAGTGATTACAAATCCGAATTCCCTGTCATGTCTACCAGGACAAATGATCGCAGTTTTGAGATCGTAAACTGCATCTATTGTCATCGAGCAAAATCTACCACTTCCATCCATACGATTACTACTGTCAAGCCAGTTCATCAGGTCCAAACCGGAGGGATATGCAGTTCCATCCAACGCGGCAATATTTATGGTAGTGAGAGAAATTGTGGCTGGAACGGCAAACAATGGGGCTTCGTTAGTATCGGTAACCTGGATTTTGACAATAGCTGCTGCATTTAACGGCGGTAAACCGTCGTCAGACACAGTCACCTCCAATGCATACTCAATGATGTGCTCAAAATCGAGTGTATCTCCACGATTGACATAGATTTGCCCACTGCACGAAGAAATACCAAATATTCTCTGATCATTGCCGCCTGTAATTGAGAAGTTCAGTACTTGGGCTCGATCGGGGTCGAATGCAGGAAGTGCCTTACCTACGGAAACACCTTCGATGGCATTCTCAGCCACTGTCAAGTTTATGGGCATAATTGTTGGAGCTTCGTTGACATCGGAAACGTACACCACCACTATGCCAGTAACGCATGCTCCGTGGGTATCACACGCTTGTATTGATAGTTCATAACGGCTGTTGCGCTCAAAGTCGAGTGCATCGGACCCCTTCACAATTAAGTTCGATTTTTCAGTAAGCTCAAATGGAAAATCCGCTTCTGACGCATTTGAATCCACAATACTATACACGATGGAGTCACTTTCTCCTTCTGGGTCGTTAGCTACTCTGGCTGCCACACAGTTCATAATGACAGTCCCAAAACCCCGATTTTCGTCAATATAAGCGACGACGTCAGGTTTCATCATAGGCGGTTCGTTGACATCTTCGACCCAAACGCGTGCCTCCTCGGTAGCTATCAGTCCCCCAGCGTCTGTCACTGTAATTTTCAGCTGATAATGTGTGAATTTCTCAAAATCAAAGGCCGATGCGTTTGTAATGTAAACGTCACCAGTATTTGGTTCGATTCGAAACAGCCCGTCAGATACACTTCCGTCCGGCAGCAAAGCATATCGCAAGGTATCGCCTTCATCCTCGTCAATAGCTGACGCACGAAACACTGGTGCCGACGTATTATGCCCTCCGCTCCCAGTAAACTCCACGATAGAGCCTGCCGACCCGGTGGACAAAAATGGAGGTTCGTTCACATCTATAACACGAATAATCACCGTTCGGGATGTCGCGCAAGAGGGATGAGCATCATCAGTGACTGTGACAACGATTTCAAATTCTGAAGTAGTCTCAAAGTTGAGCGCTTGCGTATTGGAAACGATAATTTGTCCAGTTATTGCGTTGATTGAAAAAACAGTCGACATGGTAGAAAAGGTAAGCCGCCCCAAAGTTGACGTGCCAAATGCATAATCTTCATCCACTGCAACAACAGGATTACCCACGTTGCTTCCGACCACACTATTCTCGACAACTTCGAGTGTCTGGGTTACAACTTGTGGGCAATCGTTGTTGTCCAAAATGGAGATGTCGATAGTGCAATAGACAATGTTGATATTGTCGCAAACAATCACGCTAAGCGAGTACTGAGACACCACTTCATAATTTAGCCGAGAGAGATCCGACACAAAGACACCACCAGTTGTCGTATTCAAATAAAACAGCGAAGTCGCCAACGGCGATCCTGCGTTCAAGGCATACGTCAGCGGTTTTCCCTCTGGGTCGCTCGCAATGACATATCCGACCATTGCGTTCACTTCCTTTTGATTTTCAGCCACAAACACTTCCTGATGCGAACACACCGGAGGTTCATCTTGATCGATAACATAGACGTCAAACTCACAGGTAATCTTGTGAATCTCATCATCGATGTAATACGCATCAAATGCTACTAGGTAATGAGACTGCCTTTCGTAATCCAGAGTGTATTGGTCAGCAACAAAGACTTGGGCGGTTGAGCTGTTTATTGTAAATGGGGATGTATCAAGCAATACGTATTTCCGCCACTCTACCGACTCCGTAGCGCCGGTGGAAGCGAGCAGACCAACATCCAAGACTCCAATGACCACCCCTCCAATGTTTTCGGACACAGTCATTCGCTGTTTCGGATATGGGCAAGCAATAGGTGCGGCGTCTTCGACAATCGCAACAATGCACGTTACCCGGGTAGTATGAGTTCCATCGGTCACATCGACAGCTATTACATAGACGGATGGAGAGGAATAATCAAACGCGTTGTCCATATTCGCGACCAGAAAGCCATCATCGGCAACAACGAATATCGGATCTTCACCTTCCACGCTTGGTGTAATTGCCACAATAACAAATGAGAGCGTCCCGTTCTCGGGATCTTCAAGCGCAATCTTGGTAATATGATGTCCGCTTTGTACTTGCTGGTGCACCGATCCGTTATAAACCACCGGTCCAACCGGAGGTTCATCCACATCCAACACGTTAAGCTCGATAACACATGAACCCGTTGCGCCACCAACGTCTGTCACCTCCACACTCAGCGCGTAGTAATTCTGTTGTTCGTAATCCAGGATTCCTCCAATAATCACTCTCCCCACTGCGTCGATGGAAAACAATTCCGTTGCATTCAGCAATTTGTACGTTACGGTTTGGCGTAACCTATCGCGCCCATCATCTTCGTCAACCACAACAATAGGGTCGGCAACCACGGTCCCAACGGGTGCTGCCTCACTGACCTGAATGCAAGGGCAATGAGGAATCGGCGGATCGTTGCCGTCAAGAATGTTGATATTAATCGAAACACTGATCGTGTTTGACCCCGAGATATCACTGCTGTTTACCCCAATATCGAATACACTCAACACGATCTCGTGAACAGTGTGCTCTTCGTAGTTCACACCGGCTAGACCAACACAAAGGTGTCCGTTCAACGCGTCGAAATAGAAGGAATTCGGGATGGATTGCGAGTCTACAGAGAATAGAAGCCTACGACCTTCAGGGTCGAAGAACAGATCGCTCATTGTTGGGGTTACAGCAGACCCCATAAGGGAATTTTCAAGCACTGAAAGGCTAGTGGAGGTACCAATATACACGGGCGGCTCATTCACATCCAGGATATTTAGCACGATCGTCTGTTCAACTTCCAATGCATCGAAAGAAGAGTCTTGAACCGAGACAACTACTGTCACCGCTTTGACAAGTGTTGACACAGCAAACAGCCTCGACCATGCACCCGCACCGTATTGAACATCGACAATTAGGTCATCGCGCAGTAATGATACGGCATATCGCGCAACCACATCGCACCCAAAACCGAGACTTGTACGAATTGAAGTCACAACCACTTCCAACGGCAGGAAATATGAGTGTATTCCAATCACCGAAGTGATACGAATTTGAAGCTTCTGTTTAATAGCGTAACTGGATTCGTAAGTGGTTGGTATGTTTACTGAAGTTGAGCTCGAGTACTTCACTACGAGCTCAATATAGGATGCGTTGCCGTGCTCGCTTTTAAATTGTATCCCACACACTGATATCGACCCTGTGTCGTCGCCAAGCCTAACAGCACTAAATTGTGGGAGTACAAGGTCAACGTAGCTAACTGCCTCGTAGTCAAAGCACATGGTATTTGCAACAAACAACTGACCGGATACAGGGTTAATTTGTACACAGCCTGGAACCTCTTGTGACTTCAGCCCAAACGTTATAGTATCATCGTGATCGGGGTCGGTTGCTGAGATGGGTAAGCCTATTGGGGTGCCAACTTGCACATTCTCGAAGACATCACGACTGTAATCCAATGGATTTATTACAGGCGGTTCATTCACGTCGACAACAAATACAGTCAAATATGACAGGGCGGCAAGGTAACCAGTGTCCATAGCACGAAATCCGAGGGTATAGCGAGATACTTCCTCATAATCAAGAACTCTTGAGCTCAACAGCTGCCTGGTCTCGTTACTGAAATGAAACGGGCATGGTGAGTGCGAACATTCCACAAGTGATATTACCACTGTTTCTTCGTTGTCAGCAGCATCCGGATCTGTAAGCGTAGCAAATTCAGAATAACCACGCTGCAAAACGACTCCTTCGTTCACGTAAATCGGATCTAGCAGAAGTGTAGGTGGTTCGTTCACATCTTCAACAAATACGGACACAGGAAATTCTACAGAGAGCGACGGGTGTCCATTATCTTTCGCTGTGACCAAGAGATTGTAGTGATTTTGACGTTCAAAATCAAACCCGTCTCGATGACGATATACGGCGAAAACGCCCGAACCTCCACAGCTGTGAGAGTCATTCCTTGTATCCGAGGTACGTGGACAAACCTGATCGCAAAGCGTATCACTGACCTGATAATTTATAACCGTCGAATCGACAGCATTTGTGCACCAGCACTCCGATCCCGCGCGTATTGCAGAATACAAATAAGCGCCGCACAGTACAGAACACTCCATGATCGGATCTATGGGTGGGCTTCGTCCCCATTCGACGGCCTGCTCTGCAGCCGATGTGTCTAATAATTCTCGAAAACACCCAACATATGTGTTGGTCAATCCACTGCTCGCAACGAGCTGACCAGTTTGTGGATTTATGTCAAACATATTTGCATCATTTCCCGAACTGATGCGGAACGTCAAAGATTGTCCAGCATCCGGATCCATGATATTAAGGGGTAGCCCGATAGCGGTGCGCTGACGTGAATTCTCCAGAATATAGCGAGTTTGGTCGGCAGCAGCAACAGGCACTTCGTTCACGTCAACAACATTCACAGTGACCTCGAAGTCGATACTAAGCAAAGTATTGAAGCCGCCACCTTGCGCTTCCTGGCATCGAAGTAAAAGCGTGTGACTACGAGTACTCTCGTAATCCAACCCGGGTGATATGAGCTGGATTGCCAATGAGCTGTTCACAACTGAGAATAAACCAAGACTATTTCCTCCTGCAATAAACACTAGTAACGGATCTCCATCTGGGTCGACACATGCAGGTGAACCAGCTCCAAAAAGAAATGATCCGACCGTAGCATCTTCACGAACGGTGACCTTAATAACTGTTTGGTTATTCGAAGTCACAACAAAAGGAGCTTCGTTCTTGTCGACGATCCATACTGTGAGGTATACAAGAGAACTCAATCCTTCAGGGTCGGTGACGATAATTCCGAGGTCATAGCGATTATTCGTCTCATAATCAACAATTTTGGAGTTGCGCCGAATGACGCCGCTGGCAGGATCGATCGTGAAGACGCTAGCATACGTAGGGCTTTGCAACGAATACGTAAGCGCAGTAGTTCCTGAATCGTCGTCATCAACTCTTATTGTATGAGAAGGTGCTGCAAACAACCCGATAAACGTGTAAAAAAGAAACCATAGACAATGTCAGTAACAATTCACATATCGGTATAAAATGGGTTGGAATGGACTCACCAAATGCATTTACAACTGAATTGGGGTATTCCAAGTCACGCAGGTATGAGACATCCACCCAAGCTTGGGTGGCCATGTCGAACCCCTGGATAACGCCAACGCGTATAGCGTTCGCCAATTCAGGTGCAGTCTGTATCGATACCTTGGATGCATCCACAGACTTGTAAAAGTTAAGCTCGATCCAGCTCCCCACGTCATCGCCAGCATTGCCAAGCATTGCCGTTGTGCTGGTGTCGCCGTCAACTGCATGCGAAAGGTCAGCTCCGTCGGAAGACGAGATACTCCGCAACGATGTAAGCCAATCTAGTCGATTTCGCTCGTGAAACCAGAAGATCTCTGCTACTGCAAATGGAAGCTCACCAAAATCTGAGAGCACGAGTATGCGCCATCGAAACGCTTCATGTGAATACCCAGAATCTACTTCTCGAAATTCCACAAATTCAGCCCCCGTAGACCTTGAATAAGTCAGCTTTCTGGAAGCGTTTACTGAATCCGCAAGAGTATTATCAAAACTGGCACACCGTGCGTAAGATATGTTAGCAACCGTCACAAGGAAGCACAAAATTTTAAAGGTTTTCCAATTTACCTGAAATGGCTTACTAGCGAGAGCGGGTTGGTTCCCATGGTCAAAGCCCTTCCATAATTTAGCCGAAGGCTCTCGCTAGATATTACTTTGGACCACCAGCGCATCTATAAACATGAATCACATAAGTACATCGAAATGAAGCCTTCTCACAGTACAGAAATTATGCAGAACGTACCTCGCCAATACTGAACGCGAAAGGTTTAACGGTACAACTTACAGCACTATAGCAGTTGCCAACAACGAGCGTCCCCCCGCTGGTGTAATCCTTGCCGATAAGAGTAACTACCCGAGTAGAGAAGATCGGAACTGTATCCACGTACACTATGGTGGCACCTCCATTTCCATCCACAGTGACAGCGACATGATACCACGTGTTACTATGCAGTATCTGGCTAGTAGACAACATAGTTTCAAAGACCACAAGCTGAAGCTCGTTACCACCGTACATCAGTTTGAAAACCACCGTTGGCAAACCATCGTGCCACACGGCATACGTAACCAGAGACCCGTCATTTGTTGTGGCCAAACGGATCCAGCATTCGACAGTCACCGAAGTGACGTTCTCCGCCAAATCAAAACGGTCCAGATATACCCCAGGAGTTCGCGTTCCTAAAGATAGAGCCGCTCGTGACAGTGTCGCTGGAACTGAGCGCTCAAATGCTTCGCATTTGTTACACAAAACACACGACTGGTCATCTGTTTCACTAGTCACCAAGTTGCAGATCGAAGAATTAAATTCGAACCACCCGGCATGACAAAACAAGTTGTCTACACAGTAACTCTGGCATTCACCAAAAGATGGTACGGAACGAGAAATTAAATTCTCGGCAGCTATGGACCATTTACATGGACCGCGCGAACGAAAGAGCGATCGTGCCAATGTGCCATATTCAGCGGTCTCGTCCATGAAAAAATTCTGGTCCATGGCACCGACGGGTGCCTCATTTACGTCGATAACACTGATTGGGACCTTCACAACTACCGCATCACCAACGTGATCAGTAGCAGTGACGATGACCTCGTAAGTATTGCGTATCTCATAATTAAGTCTAGCTCGAGTCACAACTTCATGAGTTGTTGCATTCAATTTTCGCAGGCCAAACATATTTGATGGGTCCCTGAACGTTGTAATGAGCGTAGAATCGAGTGCGTCTTCGTCTTTTGCAGTCACGTAACCGATCCTTGTACCCGACTCTGCATTTTCAGAGATTAACGCGTTTGTTCCAAATCCAGGGTGGCACGGAGCAAACGAAATTTGAGGGGAATCATTCACATCCGTAACCAGTACTTCGATTGTGATGCGCGACGTCTTTGAGGTGTCCTTGCTGTTACGAACCACCACAGTGAAAGTGTAGCGGGAAATAAATTCAAAATTTATGCCAGATATCAAAATCAATTGCCCTGCCGACCTCGCAATGCTAAACACCGACGTTATTTCCGCGATTTCAAATAGTCCAGTCGTAGCAGAGGATGTTCCCGGTTGATTATCATTATCGACACAATACATCCACAACGGATCTCCAAAGAAACTACCGGCACTTGTGTCTTCAGTAAGCGTGAAAGATAGGGCATCAGTACACACCAATGGCTCAATTTCGTTCAAAATGCGTACCACCACAGAATATCGAGATGTCAATGAAGCTGGCGCATCATCTTGAACTTCCAAGATTAATGTAATGAGATTTGACCGCTCATAGTCCGTCGTATTGGAGCCGACGGTGATCTCCCCGGTTGTCTCATTTACATGAAACATGTCAAAGCCGTCATCGTTTGCAACATACGCGCTAACGTTATCTCCATCTTCATCACTGCAGACCACAGTCCCGACTAGAACACCCATTGGTGAATTTTCCATCAACTGAAAATCCGTGTTGGTGCACATAGGAGCATGGTTAATCCCGACAGACGTAATTGAGAGTGTGATCTCTGTGAATAGAGAACTATCTTCAAGATCTGTTGCGCGCACAGTAACACTCGCTTGTGTGCCGGTGGTGAGTTGTACACCCGATCTTACGCTGAGAACGCATAGGGTCGGGTCATTGGCTTCATTTGGAGAGATAACGCCAAAATAGCCTGATGAATCTTGTTCTACGCTGCAAATTGCGCCTACTTGTCCAGGATCAGGATCAACTACGTAGAGAAGGATGCTGGTATATGATCCATCACTGAGTTCGCTCAGGCTCACGGAGTGAACTGTCTGGGATGCCGATGAGTCCACAAAAAATGGGGGGTCTGGTGAATCTTCAACCTCGATAATTACGGCATCGGAAAGACCTTCGAGTCCCGTCGGATCTACTGCACTAATGACAAGCAAGTATGATCCGAACAAATTGATATCCAAGGCAGATTTTACACTCAGCTGGCCTGATGTGGCGTCAATCGCAATCTGCGATAGTGGATTTCCACTATGAATGTTATACACAAGCTGAGATGTCTCCCCAATATCAAAATCAATAGCCGTGATTTGATTCCCAATCAATGTACCGACGCTGGCATGTTCTGCAACAGAGAAAGAGATGACGCCATCAAAGCTAAATTTAGGCGATTCAGGAAGATTCTCTATGTCCACGGTATTCGGTCCAAATTCCGAGCACATTTCATGCGGGTCACACAATAACACGAAAAACTCGAAATGTGTTACCGACAGGGCCTCGAAATCGATCTCACTGAAAACTGTCAGACACCCTGACTGGATTGAAAAGAGCGACAGGAACCCAGACGTAGCGTTAATAATCGTAACGAATATATCATCACCTTCTTGATCGAACACATCAAAGCAAAGTGCTGCGCTTCCAATCGCTGAATTTTCAGGAATTAGTGCTATAACCGGTGTCCCAACGGGTGCCTCATTGATATCCGCCACATATACCTGCATCACTGTAGCTGCTGAGGCACCGTGTTCGTCACTCACGAGAACGAGTACTTCTATCACCGGTGTTGTCTCAAAGTCCACGCTTACAGTTGCCCACAGTTGAGATCCAACAATGGTTAAAAGATTGGTCGCATTCTGGAGGGAGAAGGAAAGCACCGCGCCTTTATCCTCATCCGAAGCATAAGAAGCTAGATCACCGACATAACAATCGCTACCGGCGCAACGTTCAAGGATATCAAATACGCCTTCCAACAGAGCAGGTGCTTCGTTCACATCAACGACGGTGACGCCAAAATCACAAACATCAAATCGCCCTGTGCTATCACTAAATTTGACGCGCAGATGCAGCGAGTCATCAGATTCAAAGTCTAGCAATTGTAACAATGCGACTTTCCCCAGTGTCAAATCCACAGAAAACACGCCCGGGTAACTTTCCCAAACCAAAATAAAGTCGACCGAGTCATTTGCATCTGGATCGTCAACAAAATCACTAAGTTCTGCCACTATCTCGCCAACTTCTGCCGTTTCAAGGACGTAGAAAACGGTACGAGTACAGACTGGTGATTCTGGCATATCTTCAACGCCAACAAACACTGTCGTCACTGCCATTAGGCCGCCAGTGTCCACAACGGAAATGTTCAGCAAGTAGCTTGAATGGGCCTCGAAGTCCAGTGGGGCGATCACAAATAAGTTGCCGTACCCGTCCAGAGCAAACTGTCCTTCACCTCCTGCGAGTATGGAATAAAAATACGTATCAAACGCGTCTGGGTCACGTACGAGAACCGGTGGGCTCAAGCCAAAGGGAGGAACTACATCTTCCTTCACAAGGATGGATGTTCCCGGGTTTGTGATTTGAGGGGCTTCATTCACATCAGCTACAGTAATTGTAATAACGCACCCTGGGTATTCGTCGGTCGTATCGAGGTCGACGATGCGAAGTAGCAACTGATACCATTTTACGGTCTCATAGTCTAGCGCGTCAACGAGCGAAATCTTGCCATTATTATTGAGGCTGAAGGGACTTGTTACCATTTTTGTAGATCCTTCATCTTCCAGGAGCTTCAGTTCGTATGATATTTGTGATGGAGGATTTACCAGCTGAAACCTCTCGGTCGATACGAATTCACTATCACCCTCTGGGATCAAAAGCGCGTGCTTCCCATCTATACACACTGTCTCGGTAAACAATGTCGATAATGTCCGTGAACCATTGGAGCAACTGAATCCAAAGGGGCATGGTAAAAATCCGTTTCGGCGTGATGTCGGTGCCTCCTCGGGTGTCGAATAGTACCCGGACGGCACAGCAACGATGTCGTACAGAGATATCGAGTCGGGTAATGGAATACTTGTTTCAAGCGAGAACGCCGACCCAGAAGATGTTAGCATTTCAAGCAGTGTCCATGGTTGATAGGTATCTTTGGCTCCAATGAGGACAAAGCTACTTGCCACGAAATTCGTCAAATTGCTGTCACCAGCACCAAAACGAGCTAGTGCAGCCCTACTGGCGCTGGATAAGCTATTCGCGTCCAACGAGTAACCAGCCACGATGGCCATGTCACCATCACCCGCTGAGAGCAGAGCATCAGCGAGCAAGTCACTCGACGCATCAACCGTAAGAGTATTCGATACAATGCCAAGTCTAGTCACCAGCACCATACTGAGCGTCCCAATAGGCGTCAACGGAATATATACAAGTGGTATTCCATTTACCGCTATGGCGGACTTGCACGATGCTGCTGTGGAACCGCACACAGACACTGATAACGAAGAGTACACTGGATACCCATCAAACAAATCACACCGAAGAGGCTGAAAGAGAGCCATCTGACTTCCCAACTTGCGGAATAGGATTGAGCGCTGCACAGTAGAAAGTGTTAGGGCAGACTCAGCTGCTAAAAACGTAAGAGCATGTTGCCCACGAGTCACCATAAAACTGAAAGAGATTGAGCCGCCCGTCGAACGCGAGGAGATAACATTGCCATCTAAAATGACGCTAATTCCCCAATTAAATCCTGCAATTGGCAGATGAAACTCGTACGTCGCACTTGTAGAGCTACGTTCAAAAAATGAAAGCGTCATGTTATGACCCACACCGCCCGTGAACAATGATAACATGGGTAAACGCCAAGCTTCAGTGGCTTCAAATAGACCAACGTCGACGAAGCTGCGTTCCGCAGACGCTGTCGCGGCTGCCATAATGGCTTGTGCTAGCGCTGGATCACCATTCAGAGGAGCTTTCTCCAGATCCACAACAGTAAATAATATATTCGCGGCGGGTAAGACTACACGAGATTCGCCCGGTGAAGTGGCGGGACACGCACTAACACTTCCAGCTGGACAAACACATCCAGGAGCGCACCGACCCGAACACTGTGGAAATTGGAGCCCGCGAGAGATACCAAATCGAGTGGGCGGACACGGGTACTTAATCCCGTGTTGGCAATACGAACCCCGCGAACACCGCAACACATTCGTTTTTCGTGTGGCAAATTTGGACCCTACCGAATAGTATCCTGGGGAGACCAGAACCGGTCCCGTATTTCGTGCTGGACAATACACACTCGCCTTTGGGCACGGAAGCAAATCCTTGTGTCTGCAGAACGTTGTGCCCGTTGCTGGATATGCACCACAATACGTCCCTGCCGGGATTGGGCTGCACTTCATCTGCCCTACTTTCGAGTATGTCCCGTTCGCACAAAGTACAAGGTCTGCCAGCGTCGATTGCTCGAGTGGCGCAGCATACCCTTCGGGAGCGGCCGTACACACACCAGAACCAGGCATGGAATACGTTCCAGCGATGCACTTTGTAAATGATTCAGATCCCACAGGGCAATAGAATCCAGCCGGGCATGGCAAGCACGCCAGTGCCCCAGTTACGCCTGTGTCTGGATTGTACGTCCCCGAGGGACAAGGTTCACAAAGAACGACATTTTTTTGCGACGAGTCGGTTGTAGCGTATGTACCTGCCGCGCAGGCGATACAGTCACCTTCAGCCCCAATATACCAGCCAGAAGCACAACTGGTACTATGCCGCAGGAGGATTTTGGTCGCATCGTACCCATCCACATTATTCCAGATATTATATCCCAGTCGCTGGCACCATCCTCTCGCCCACGGCACAAACGATTGGCAAGTTGCAGTCAGCTTATATGGCGCGTTCAAATTCGAATTGGAGTCCAAACAGTCTCCAAACCAAAACCCAGAATGTCCTCGTTGGGCACAATGATATCGTCTTGTCCAGTCATTGTCGCGATCGGGGGTACTAAAATATGTGTTGTTTAATGCCGATAGCGCGTCCGACGCTGTACTCTGGGAAGCACGGTAGCCACTTACGCGAAGCAGAAACTTTTCTGTCTCACTGGCGACGTGAAAGTTATCGTAAACTGCCGACGTAGACACCTGACCTTTTGAGAGAACAATCATCGCCTCCATGTGACCTGGTAATCGAGACAACGCAGCCAACTTCTCGTTACCAATCCACCACTCGCGAGCCTTATTGTCAATTCCGAATCCCTCCCGATATTCATCCCATCGACGTCTAAACCCAACGCGCCCACTAGATCGACGCTGCGCAACGACCCAGCCATCTGAACAAGGCACTCGCACAGACGATGGCGGGAATGATACCGCCAAATCATTGACCTCAGAATTCAGTAGAACATAATAAACGCCGTCTGGATTTGCGTCTCCTCCTTGCTCTCGCACCTCTTTTAGATGAGAGCAAGACATGGCCGGATTCTCGGCTGATAGACCGAGTGAGGATTGAAAGGTGTAATCAAACTCCACGGATACATCATCAATGCCAATTGCGATTGGCTTCTCCATACGACGCCAAGACGCAAAATACCACGAGGAGGGCAGTACTGCTGTAAACTTCAATGTTGTCGTGGCATCTCTGATACCACGGACAGTGAAACAGCGCCTGCCTCTATAAAAGTATGACACTGAAGTCCACCACCAACGACGATTATGCTGTGAACATTGCAAAGGCGACGCTTCGTTAATGACCACGCTCTTAACGAGGCGAGAGCCAAGGTAGACCTGAATGACCTTGGACGTGGAACCACCATGTGTCCATGATGAGGCACCTGTTCGGTGGCTGTCTGTGCTTGGATCGAAGACATAGTAGTATGTGAAGCAGATACGCGCATTAGACGATTGAAGGCCCCCGCCAGACAGCCCAGTTTGGGATACAGTTTTCGAAACAAATGCCCCCGGATCAACAAGGCTAGGCCCACCAAGAAGGGAAATGTCTTCACACAATCTATACCACTTGCTTTCGATGCTGTCATCCCAAGACACGGTCCATAAATTATCCTCGCCATTTCCGTTGAACGAGTCTTGAATTACCGTGCCCCAAAACGTAGATGGTGCAACATCATTGGTGGAACACAAATATCGCGATGTTGTTAACCCCGTGGCATCAAATGACAGGCGTATACCATCAGCCACGCTTTGTGCAGCCGACTGAGCATACATACCCAGCCAGCGCCGTTTATCAATACCACGCTGGTGCTTCCTTTGGTCATCCTTGACGACTAGGACGCCAGCACTCTCGGCGCTTCCTTCGTCATTGGTCTCGTCTCGCAGCCACCATTTTCCATTATCGATAGCTGTCCATTGCATCGTACCAGTGCTATCGGTGGGGCTCACCAACCGACCTTGCGTTGCGCTATTCGTGACACCAGGCACCGTCACAAAGTAGGCGGCACCGAAGCGAGAATGCAAAGCTCCAAAATGACCACGCGAACGTGGAACCACCATTCGCAAACCCATCTGCTTGCACGAGTCTGGACCGCCCGGTGAGGTACTGGGGATACATGCAGCGTCGCTACCCAGCGGCGCCGTATCACATGGCAGAACTGTGTAGCCCTTACCTGCGTCCGTAGACATGTCACAGTACACTCGGACTAAGCTAGCCCGCGTTGCAATCACGTAGAACCCAGACGTTGTAGCGGTGCCCGTTCCGCGACTGAGTGTCGTATCCATGTTGATTGCGTTGCAGCTAGATGGCATGTTGATGTGCAGGATGGAGTCACCGCGACCACTATCGTATGTTTGTTGCACCAGCGCACCCATGAGCATTGTGTGAGTCACTGCGCTGCACTTGTTGTTGTCTACACTGAACCCAACGCAATCATCTGCTGCACGACACACGCATCGGCAACGCTCCATAATTGTCCGGGTCGCACCACACCCCAACGAGTTGCATGACGTGTCCTCACACTTAGAAAACATCGAATCACTGCCAATACTACTCCATTTTCTAAATTTCCACGATGTCCACAGGTTCTCGGTCGAGTTCGGACTCAGACCACGGAAAAACATGGAGTGGGTCGTGTCGGGCACAGTAGTTGATGTGGCTTGGGTCGTCGTATACAAATTGCACGTCTGCGCTACTGTATTCATGATACCTGTGCGGCACAGATAATGACCGCTACAACGCGCTTCACATTCCTCCTGAGAGAGCAATGCACCTCGTTCAATAGTCACAATCTGTACTTTAATGCTGCTCACCAAGAACCCGGCGAGGGTCGATGTTTCCGCCTGCAATGCGACCCGATGGGAACCCACATTAGCATTAACAACAGCGTGCATCACCATTGGTTCACACGCGCCACCATCATCCACGTTCTTCCCAGTCTTCTTCTGAGAGGCAGTAATGACAACGTCAGGGATGGACGAAAATGAAGCATCGTGAGTCGAGCGTCCATCAAGCTCTAGACGACTAGTGAGTCTTTCACGAGACGTTTGGCGGCAAACAATCGCGCTCACACGTATGATCAAGGTGCTGTCGACCACTAATGTGACATCGCGCGAAAATATAGACATGCCTTTTCTCGTCACCACCACGTCATCTACCTCCACATTCGTAAGCGAGGCACCTGGCAAAAACATCGCGCTCATTCGGGCTCCAACGATCGTAGCAGCCTTCCCGGGGCTAGAATATTTGTATTGCAGAGAAACAGAGGCGGTAACCCCTATTTCAGATGCAGCAACAGTCTTGAATGTGGAGAAATCCAATGGCATCCCCGAGGGTTGCACAAAGTACTCATCAACGTGAAAACCTGTGACGCTTGGACGCTGTTCATTGACTGCAAACCCAAGATCGAGTGTAAATCCTTTAGCGATGGTGGCATCATCGATAACGAGTCTACCAGTGAACGCCGTGATAAGTACTCCAGCTGCATTGCTCGGGCGGGGTAGTGAAGTTGCCACACCTGCGAGGAGAATCCAATTGCTGGACTTGGTTGTCACGGTGGAAAGGTCAACCGCGCAGCTTGTGGATACGGACCCTGTGGGTATATATACAGCCGATACACGTGATGATGAATTGAAAGAGCCTCTGCCACTTGAGGACGGGTTACATGACACATCAACACGGCGCATTTTAATCGACATTCGAGCCTCCAGTGGAGCGAATTGCATCTGCAGGGTTGACACACCGCGGATAACAGCGCGTTGCGCTGTGTTGCGCTCTTTACTCACCGCTGACGACGTTGGCAGATCCGCTGGTACAAATGGACGCCATTGTGTGAGTGCGTCAATCAGATTGTCCACAGAGGCGACTGCAGGTTGCAACACCGTCTTCCCTCGTGAAAAGTAAATGGTAGATGATTCAAATTGCGCCGCAAACCCGTAGATTTGAAGAACATGCCGCCCTGGAGCTAATGCCAAATCGACTCTAGTCGCTTTAGAGATACGACCACCCCAGTGCATCGTGGCAGGCTTCATGCCGGTAAAATCGCTCACGATGGTGCCATCAAGCACAAACACGCCACCAAAGCCGTTTCGAAACGGAAGTCCGAGAAACCACGACCATGCCGTCCTTCCAGGATCGGTGAGGGATTCCACACCGGGTTCCACAACCTCGATAGTGACCAGAAACCCCACGTTCGTACTCACCTCCTGCTCACGACCGCACACATCAGTGCGATCGTTTGTAAGCTCCTGGAACGCGGACAGTTCGCGTTGACAAAATCCATCACCCTCCACAGGATCTGGCGCCGAATCAAAATCGTGCTTGAGGATTGCACCCTGACCAGCGCTGTATGAGAGCGAGGATAGTGCTTTGGACGTGTACATGATCCGAGCAAACGGAGAGGACCCGACTAGAAGCAATACCATGGGGCCACAAGCATACAATGAGTAAGTGGATGAGCTCTTGTTACGGATTCGCTGGTCAATCAGCTGGTTCCATCACTACGCTGGATGGACATACGTGGTGTGTTTACGCGCGACTCGAGCACATACTCGGTGTAGCAGCGAGGGTCCTGCAGCAATACAACAAAAGACAGTAGTGGACGGCATCACCATCATGGGAGGGGGACAACACACACCATCGTGGTCAATTAGTCTTCCACACGAAGAGCAATCACGCCGCCAAGGGCAAAAATTAGAACCCAATGCAAACTCCACCGTTTGGTAGTTAGCGTGCACCAGCAACGCGCCCATGCTGGGCGTCATAAGCGAGAGCATCCGGCCGCCATCCAGGTTGTCGTAGGCCACGGAGGGCAGAACTGGGAAGATCAACCACCAACAACCAATCAGTCCATCCATCCATCCACACGTCCGTTCATTCATGCATCACGTCTTCCATCAATCATGATCAAATGCAAATCACGCCGGACAAGAAGATCCTCTGGCCACCTACATGGCGCGAGTTCCACCCGCTCACTGGTCACTCGAGCGTTTGCGATGCGCTCAAATACCGCAGCGCCGTGCACGCCGCATTGCGTGATGATATTGATAGTGATAGCAATAGCGATGGCGGCGGCAGTGGCAGTAGCAGTGGCAGTGGCACGGCGTGCGATCGCCATGGGTGGAGACCGCGCGGGCATGCCACGACGACGAGAGGGAAAGCGCAGGAGCGGCCCTCTATGGACGCGCACCAATGAAGAGGTTCTGGCGCTGGCTGCACGCGGCGCGCGCACGTCCTTTCATCGCATCGCCTTGGATCGCTTGGGCTCTCGGCCCCCCATTCATATTGACGGTGGCTGTTCCCCTGTCTCGCCACGGCCATTGAGTCAGTCTTCCATGCTTTTGTTTCTGGGAAATCCTCAATGCTATTTTCTATGTTATCTGCATTTTTCCAGAATCCGGAAATAGCATTTTCTTCGAGGATGAAATTATATGTGGGAATACTATAATCAATCAAAAGATGTAAGTGACGAGCGCATCAGGAATGATGGTCGGTGAGTCAACATCGAACAATCGATTGATCTGCTGACGGTTTTTTGTTGCAAAAGCGACGTCTTTATTTTCGGAAATTGACCATTTTCACCACCCATGTGGTGCAGGCATGAACGAGCTCAACTGATAGATCATACGAATAACTCCATGCGCAACGCAAAACAAAAATCCAAAGGAGTGATAACAAGAGCGCACATGAAGCATATCAGAGAGGCAATGAAGAGGATGCAGCAATTGCAACGATCGTGTTGGTTTAGGTCACTGACACGAAATCACAGGTGTAACATACACAGCACCACTGGCTATTGGCTGGAGGACGATGATAGACGATCAACAATCGCGAGCGCAATGCTACGAGGTGTGCGCTACATATTTCCAATCCAACGCTTCACGGCGGAGCTCTACTGTTGGCCAGTAGTGGTAGTCAGTCTTCAATGTGAATACCTTGGGCTTCGTGTTGAGCGAGATCGTCTTGATGCGGACCGAGTCGCCATTTTGAAGTTTCTTCACCACGCGCAAAAAATCGTCCAGTTCCTCTGTCTTTTCGCCATTAACCTCCACAATCCAGATCGTTGCGCGAAGTCCATACTTGTGAGCCGGTGAGCCGTAACACCACCGTGAACAGTACACGCCACCACCTTCGTCAGGAGTGTACCCAAGACATGCAACGGCAAAGTGTGGACGTTGCACAACGAGCCCGCACCAGATCACCACGCGATCCGACCCCATTGCTGACAACTCAGATGTCCTGACATTTAGCGTCATTTGCTTTTGCTCGCGAAGCACGGTAATCTCTACTTGTTGTTTGTCGCATGCTGCTCGTTCCACATCAATATCACGCACCACAGTTGTGCCATCGATCGCCAATACCAGGTCACCACTTTGCAATTGGGCCGCACAATCACTTCCTGCGGCGCATCGTTTGACGCCTAGGATTTGGCGCTTGTCATCGTAACAGCTTTCTAATTTTTTAATCCACTCATCCGAGAGCCCCAGTCCCGATCTCGCCTTTGACAACGAAAAGGTAAGTAGCTGAGCGGGCAATACCGTCACGTGGGAAGGAATGTTGCCCTGGCGAAGCTGCTGAACAATCGGCTGCACGATTTCCACAGGCACACCACGGAACACTTCCTTTCGGCCAGCGCCATCTTGATAGCTGAACGACAGCCATAAAGCGTTGACATGACCCTTCTCATCCATGAAAACTCCCCCCACGGACTTGGTGATCCGGTCAAAATGCAGCACTTCCACATTCATCGCCTTGTAACGAGGTGGTTGGAAGTCACGCAAGACGAGGCGATCCATCTTGGTGACCACAGATCTCATGGTGACCACAGTCCAATTACTACTCAACCCAATGTAATCGCTCGTTTCCCCGACTTCCAGTGGCTTCTCAGCAAACACAGCACTACCAATATTGGAATCCTCGCTAAGCGCACTTGGATCGTATTGAACGATCGAGAAATTGTGCACGGGGTGAACAAATACCACCTTGGCGATAATCTCGACGGATGCGGCGATCGTAATCAGCACATCACCCAAGGCAATGGGCACTGTGTTCTGATCTACGAGCACAAACCCGCGCTCTGCATCCACGATCACACCAACACCATGGTAACTGGAACTGGAAATGCCGTCAATCATATACGGAATGTCGAACGAGACCATCACCAGTGATGACAACACCTTCTTGCCAAGTATACCCCCACCAGGGAAACTCAACGGGGCAGGCACACACGCTGGGCTGCTCCCTGTCGGTACGGAAGGCTTAATCGAGGTACTGGGGCATTCCGAGGCAAACCAATACCCATTCGTATCGTTCCGAACACACAACTGCATCGGAAACCATTGACGATCCATCATAATAAACGAGGTGCGGATGCGATGGCGGTCCCGAATCATGAAATACCGCAAGACTGTGCGAAAACCGTTGGGCAGTGCTGCCATCACACGAATAAATTCATCCAGAGTCGGTGTTGGTTTGCCATCGACGGCCGTGATGATACACGGCTGCGTGAGGTGTGCTTTCAAAAACATGTGTCCTGCTTGCGCCATGTACACACCGCCCACGGGTAGCGACGCATTTCGAGCCTGCTGATACGACAGTGAGTGAACAACACCCCCACCAATCTCCAAGTACCGATCTGGTGTGATCGAATGCAAATCCTGGACATTCAACTCCGCCGTCATTGTCTGGCCACCACGCTGAAACTCAATCGAGACGGTGCCGCCCACGTGGGCGTCAAGGTAGTCTTCGATTTTCAAAAATGTCGTCTCGTACCCCCCTGCAAACTTGGTCAACACGTCTCCTGTCTGCAGCTTGCCATCCGCTGGCCCGCCCTGAATGACTTGGTCAATGACCAACATCCCTGTTTCCAACGGGTATTTTTCGCGAACGAATGCCTCCGTGTCGGCATTCAGTCCGAGTCGACGCACTTCATCGAAGGCGGTATGGCGAAAAATTGTTTGTAGTGTTCCTCGTGGTACCACGGGCTGACCCTGCTGAATAAAGTGAAGGGCTCGCACAACGCGGTCCAGTGGCAGATAGAACGAGGATGCTGATTTCTTGGCTCCACCCGCGTTCAATGCGATGGCACACCCGTCAATGCTCAGTACGGGGGAGCCACTCGAGCCACCCGATGTTGAGCTAGCCGCTGCAAAGTAGAACGTGTTAAAGTCGTTGTACGTCGAGGAGCCGTAGTTGGGTGCTTCTCGGTCGAGCTTGGCCAGAATGCCAGGCAGGATCGACAGCTTCTCGCCGGCATCATTGCCGACCACGCGAATCTCGGCGCCAACTGTGTCATCATCCATACAAATGCACGACCAATACAGCACAAACGAGTCAGTTTGCCGTTGCCACTCCTTCACTGCCTCCTCGCTTCAGCTGCACCACCAGCAACACCGATCCACCCGCCACAGCCACCGCATTCACACCACCAGCACCAGCACCAGTACGCGCACCAGCACCAGTGCCAGTGGCAGGAGGTTACAATGTCACAAGAATCCTCGTACCCACCGGGGCAACGCCATCCGTTCATGCGGGGGGGAGCGGGAGGGGGAAGCACCAGTGCGCACGAGCAAGGGAGCGGGTGGGATGGAGCTAGGGGGGAGGGTACCCAGCAAGACCAATCACGTACTCTTGGCGCCTTCGGGCTTCAATGGGATCTCGTGCAGCTCCAGGAACTTGACCTTGGCCGGGTCAAAGCGGTAGAACCCAAAGTCGTGCACAGGATCACTGCATTGGTCATACCCACACACATTTCCACACACAAGGACCCGTTAGAGCAATCGTCCGCCCGCTCCGTCCAGCAGCACCTGACTCAAGCTGTAGCGCTCTCCGTACCGGTAGATGGGCACGAGGTCGACCTCTTCCTTATTGAGGAAGATGGCGTCGGCGACCACGGGACCCGGGGTCACCACGTGGCGGTTCGTGAGGATGATGCCGCGTGCCAGGTCCACCACGAAGCCCGTGGCCACGCTATAGGAGGCGCCGTTGCCGTCAAAGGCGCGTACGCTGTTGAGACGGATGCTCACGATGGCGCGAATGCAGCGCTCCAGACTGCCCATCCACTGCCGCGACTCGGCGCCGTCGTGCGTGGGCTCCTGCACGGCGCCGAGCCCCACGCCTATGTCCAGCGAGCGCCCCGCGGCATCGGGCGGCGTGCGACGCTCCTGTACGCGGTCCTGCTCTTCATCCTGCATGGCAATGGGCTCGTCCAGCAGCTCGTCCATTGCGGTAGTGATCTTGGTCGTGGACCAGTCAGTTTCCCCGCTGACGTCGATAGGGGACCGGACCCTTTTCGTTCACTTCGCTCTAGTATAGGATGGGTGGGGCAATAACTCGCCTGAAGCGCGCGGAATTCGGCGGCGATCGCGAAGCGGGGGCAGAGCGTGCCAATGCTATTGGGGGAGGGATGGAGGAGACGGGAGGGGAGGGGGGCAGGGACGCGAAGAGGGGAGGGGAGGGAGGGAGCAAGAAGGAACTTGTGCAGACACGAGTTGAAGCCCCCTGCAACCTTGTAACACAGACAGTCAAGTCAACCCACCTAACGTATCGTACTGGGAATGTTGCTTTGTTTAGTTGTTTTGTCTGTGTTTCAACCAGATGCAACACTGGTTACAAACCAATCACCCACCAGCTCAACTGCGACACGCTGCCAACGGGGTTGCTAATAAATCACCCCTGTGAGC
>JAADWT010000070.1:0-40105 GCA_023336285.1 Pythium grandisporangium
GGGGGGGGGGGGGGAGGTGAGGGGGAGCGTCTGCTTCCGCGAACACAGCCGCGGCGCAACCGTGAGCCATTCTCGCGCCCCCCAAGGTCTCGCGACGTACTATTAGTACTCGACCAAACACAACAGAGCGGCAGGCTAGAGCTCGAGCCAGAAGAGGGTGCTTGCTGAGAGGGGTGCCATCCATCTTCCGTCTGGCGCACACATTGTCGCAGCACTGCCAGCACATACGTGTATTTGGTCCTCTAGCGGTGGTGGTAGTGACCAACGCAGTCTGCAGCGACTGTGGGTGGGTGTTGGTGTCAAACGAGGTCGAGGTCGAGGTCGAGGTCGAGGTCGACATCCATTTCCTTCAGTTTTTTAACGTGATATCCACAACCGGCGCAGCAACCAAGGCCGATGCACTCGTCCACGGCCGTGCGGCTGCGTGTGGCCATGGGCCAGCGTCACAACCTGCCGCGTGTCCTCGCGGGGGCCGTGCTGGCGTGGCTGTTGGTCATGGTCATGCTGCGGGCCATGCCCTCAAGCCACACGATCGAAACGTTGGATACCCCCGAGGCCAACGAGTACGGCGACGCCGAGTTTGAGGACCAGTTCCCGGATAGCTGTAAGATCCGCAACTTTGACCAGTTGCGGCGCATGTCGATCGTCTACACGTGGGTGAACGGTAGTCAGCCCTGTTACCGCGACATGCGCATGCAGCACGGGGGCAAGGGCGCCGTAGGTGGCTCCCGAGATCGAGAGATTGGCGAGCTTAAGTACTCCATTCGCTCCTTTCAAAAGTTTGTCTCCTGGCACACGGTACGGTTGGCTAGTTATAGTTATTATTCTAAAGAAGTGCTGACTTTGCATTGTATATCGCAGAGGGAGCGAGTGCACTAACCAATATGTTTGCTGGTGGTTGCTGATGATCTTCTTTATGCAGGGCCCCATCTTCATTGTCACGCCAGGGCATATCCCCAATTGGGTGGACCTTAGCAACCCGCGTATCAAGGTGATCAACCAGGATGATCTCTTCCCGGCCTACGCGCAGTCCTTCCTGCCGTCGTTCAATACACACGTGATTGAGCAGTTCCTCTACCTCATCCCGGGGTTATCGGACATTTACATGCAAATCAACGATGACTACATCTTCACCAAGCCCGTGACACCACACGAGTTTTTCACCTGCGATGGTGGCATCCGTTTGCTGCATGAGAAGGGCACCATCTCCCACACGCCACCCACGGAGAAGAAGGGGATTTGGATCTCGTCCGTGCTCAACACACAGCAGGAGATGGACCTGCGGTGGGGCGTCCAGGATCGGCATTTCATCAAGCATGCACCATTTGTCTACAACCGCCGTGCCTTTGAACGAGTGCACCAGATCTTTGATCGTCCGCTGTACATGACGCTCAAGAGCAAGTTTCGTGGCAAGCCCGACATGAACATGCCACTCCTGCATCACTATTACATGGTGAGTCAGGGCAGCAAGGAATTGGGTGTACCCATCTATTCACCACCCGAGGAAGAGATGCAGGGCTACAAGCTCATTTTGATGAAGAACGACAACTTAGAAGAGCTGCAAAAGATCTTTGGCGCCATCATTGATGGCTCGACGCCCTTCAAGATTGTGGCGCTGAACGATGAGTACTCGGACATGAAGATTGCCGATGCCGCAGTCGAGTTCCTGCGCACGTTCCTACCGGAACCGAGTGAGTTTGAGCTCAAGGATGGCGAGCAGCCGCATGCCCTTACCGTGCGCAAGCCCGTGACGTGTGAGGTAGACCCGACGATCCTGGCCCCGTTCCCAAACCGGATCGCGGCCTCGCAAAAGTTCCAGGTCGTGGCCTACCGCGAGTTGCGGTGGGTGGCGTTCTCCACCTCACTGCTCAAGGGCCTGGGCATGGGCCTTGGGCTCATGATTGCGTACGTGTTTTACTTGCTCGTGCTGCGTCGCAAGCCGTCGGCCAAGGAGTCGTCGAACAGTGCGTACGAGCACGTGTGAGCCAGAAGCATGGAGGACACATAGGTGGATACACATATGCTATACTACTCGCAGCAATAGTGAGGTGAGAATTCTCAACAGCAACTACAAAACAAAATCCACAAAACAAAAAACTTTGGCGTCAAGCACTAGGCTGACAGAAGGAAATACAGAGAGGGAGAGGGGTTATTGCAAGGCCAAGTAGGCATTGCCTGTGTGATGGGTAATTGGTGATTGTTGGGTTTGGTCAGTCGTCGAGGATTACGTGGATTTAGAAGAAGCAGTCGCCCCCGTGAGTCGCTCCTGACCCGTGAGGCGGAACAGGATCACCGACGCGACGACAGCTAGCACAACTCCAGCGATATACACCATCGCTATGGAGACACCACCATCGGGCGCGCTCACATGGCCACGAAAGTAGATTTCCAGCGGCGACACGCTCTCCGACTGGGGTACACGGTCCGCGAGCTGCGCCCGCAGAGACGAGTACGACACACTGGGCAACGGGATCACATCAGCGTCAAACGCGCAGTCCGGCCCATGGTAGTTGCTGACGACGCTGAGTCGCTGACCCTCGGGCAGTTCGTAAAACTCTGGGGTGGGCAGCAGCGCTTGGTAGAATTCCTGCACCAACGCCGCCGTTTCGTCGCGCTTGTACTCGTCGTTGAGCGCGAGCAGTACCTCCGTTCCTTTGCCCTCCAGTGCCTTTTGAAATTGCTGCCTCAGTGCGCCGTGGCCCTGGTCGGTGATGCGCACGAGCAGCCAGTCGTCGCACTCGTCGAGCGGATTAAACTCGATTGGGATATTGAGCGCGCGTGAGCCTTCCTCGTTCATATAGATGTGGTGCAGCAGCGGCATGTTGAGGTCCTCGCTGTGGCGCACCTGGTGGCTCCACGTGGCGCGCAGGGCCCCATTAAATTTGACATGGATTTGCTCAAAAGCGCGGCGACTGTAGACAAAGGGCGCATGTTTGAGGAAATTGTAGACATGCTCGCCACCGTAGACCTTGTCAGTCAACGACACCGTGTTGCGCACGCTGGCCAGCCAGGCGTTGGCCTTGTTGGACGCCACGTGGCGAATGTGGTTGATCTCGGTGAGGAACCGCAGGCCGCCGTCGCAGGTGAAGAAATGGTTGGGCGTCACGGGTTTCACAAACAAATAATCATCGTTCATGTGAATGAATGTATCCGTGAGCCCCGGGATCTTGTGTAGGAACTGCTCGAGCACGTTCGTATCAAACGTGGGCAGTGTCACCTGGTCGCGTGGCATGAGGTCGTCCTGGTCAATCACCTTGATGCGAGGATTGGACGTGTCGAGCCAATTGGGGATCTGCCCCGGGGTCACAATGTAGATGGGGCCCTCGAGCCATGGGGCAAACTTGAGTAGCGAGCGGAGCGAGTACTTGAGCTCACCCATTTCCTTGTCCCGCGAGGACCCGCCGGGCGCGAGACCTGCGCGCTGGCGACGCGTATTATAGCAGCGCTCCGTGCCATTCACCCACGTGTACACGATGGCGCTCTTGCGCAGGGTCTCAAGGTTGCGCACCTCACAGGCCACGCCGTTCTGCCAGTCGTCGAGACCGCCGCTGGAGAGCTCCACGACCGTGGACGGTGGGTCTGGCTGGGTGGCGAACAGCAGTAGCGCCGTCAGCAGCGACACGCCCAGCAGCGCGAAGAACCCCTGCATGGATGGATGATCGAGCGCGCCAGCAAGCCGGACGCGCTGGCTTGGCTGTGGGTACTGTATAAATGGCAAAATGGGGGAAAATGCGTGCTGGAAGCAGGCCATAATAAACCACGGCCCCCTCCCCTGCTAGGTGCGCACTGCATTTGCTTGTTAAGTGCGCTCAGTGCGTTCACTTAAGTGAAGTCTGATTGATATTACTATTCGTTGGATAGTGATATCGACGACTTCATTTGGTGCCTGGGGTCGTACCCAAACTTCGGGTACGAGCTGAGGTGTCGGCGTGATGAAGCGAGCGCAGCTTCGAACAAGTTCTTGCCAAAATTACAAAGCTGATGCTCTCTACTTTTGCGCATAGTGAGGGATTGAGCATGACCGACAGTTCCGATTAGAAGAGTTCGCATGTGTGGAAGTCATCTCGTTTTGCAAACCACCGATAGTTCCTGGGATATCTATTATTGGGATGTAGCCATTATTCCACTCCTCACGTCACGCACACTGCACACACACATTTACAGCCTCTCTCTTCCTCTCCATCAGTCCTCATCAGAATTTTTCCGAGTGGAAGTCAAAGCGCGTCCCACCACGCTCCTTGGACGAGTACTTGGTGCACATGTCCGCAAGCACCCTCTCCAGTGCGTGAGGGCCACAGAAAAACACGCCAATCTCGTCACCAGGGTGCCTGCGCTTCGCTTCCGAGAAGATCTCGTCCCAGTCCGGCCGCCCAAAGTGCGTCAGCGCCTTGGAGGTGAGACCCGACACCATGTCCCTCCCCGTTTGCCTGTGCACAAATCGCTGAAACATCAGGAGCTGGTCCGTGTTGGCGGTGTTCTGCACCGTGGTGAGGTACTGGTGCGCCTCAATCACGTCGCCTCGCTCCATGACCGAGATCTGATTCATCGTGTCCTGGAACCACCGCAGGGACTCCTGTCCACGTGTCGTCCAATGGAAGTAGAGCTTCGTGATCTTGAAGTCGACGGGTGGCGCACGTGGTGGCAGTTCTCACAGCGATACTCCTCCCACAAGTGCACGACATCCTTCAGAATGGACGCAAACGGAGTCACGCCAATGCCCGCTGCAACGCAGAGGATGGTCTTGTAGCGGTGGTAGTCCTGTGTGGGCGCGCCCACTGATCCATCCAGGTATACATCGGGGTATTCCTTCTCCCTCGAGTGACAGTCGGTGATCAGCTTGTGGAACGCATCGGTCCAGTCGCCGGCGTTGCGAATGTGGATGCTGAGGTAATTGTCTTCCGGAGCCGATGAAATCGTGAACGGATGCCACTCATGGGTGGAGAGCGACGGACAGTTGAGGAACAGGTACATGCCCGGCTGGTACACGAATCGGCGAGGCTTCTCCATGAACAGGGCCACGGTGCCTTCCAGTGCCACGGCTTCGAGGATGCGCACGGGGGTGGCAAAGACCTTGGCGTAGCGGTAGCGACGCTCCACGAGGTAGACGGTGAATGGAGGCAGGACCCACCAGTAGGAAGAGGCCGTGGCCAGTCACGATGTGGCTCCGTGGAAACACAGCACAACTAGGAAGATGCCGAAGAGCATGTGCGCGAACCAGAAGAGATTGAAATTGCCCTGTCGAAGCCTGGGGATGGCCGCCAACGGGAACGAGATGAGGGTGATCACGAGCAGGATCAGAACCGTCCAGACGGGGATGGCCTGCAGCATGGTCGTGAACGGCGGTCGCCCGTTGGCAAACACGTCTACCTCACGCTCCACGAACACGGAGGCCGTGATGTCGTCCTCAGTCGCGATGAGGTAGAGGCAGATCTCATTGCTGTTATGCGCCATCGTATGGACCAGTCCCGCCGTAAGACACACGCTGCCCGTTAGTTTGTGGAAGTCAATGTGGTCGTCAAAGGGAATGAATCGCCACGCGAGCTTGGAGCGCTTGAGCACCGCCGTGATGGAACGACACATGGGCAGCAGTACGAGCAACACGTTGAGCATGACCACCTGTGCACAACCTCGTGCGAGGCGGAGACCGTACCCAAGCGCCGGATCCACCTTGTACGCATACCATTTGAGCCAAAAGGCCACGTTGTTGGCGATCACGTAGATGAGCAGCCACCAAATGCGAATGCAATTAGTGTCGTACCAGATCGCGAAAAGGCTGGAGGGCTTTTTCTTCGACACATGGATACTCACTGGCACCGGTCGGTCAATGGATGGTGATTTGGAACGGTCACCATCTGCATACGACTGGAGGACATGGTAGAATTGTGGATAGGTCATCCATTCACCACACACGTTGGCCTCTTGGAACATGAGCTCAACCACCGTTGAAAAATCGGTGCCCATGACCTCAAGCTTGGCAGTGGCAAAGCTGGTCTCGAGCATGGCTATGGCCTGCGCTCGGGTCAGATGGCCCGACTGCGGGTGGTCCAGCATGACCAAGAAGAAGCGCGGCTTTTCTACTGCAGCCGCGTTTCGCACAATGACAGTGGTCATCCACATGGCCTTTGCTATCGAAAGGCCCGATCGTATCCACAGTTCTTGTTCACGTGTGATGATCCAAGCCACGTGCATCGTCAGTCGCAAAAAGCAAAAGAAATGGGTTGATTGTTTCTTGGGTGATGTGGTAAGGAACGAGCATTTCGGCGTTAAAACCTCACCGATAACACCCCCGTCATGGCTGGCGCAGTGAACGTTTCCCAGTATTGTTCTGGTCTTTGCTCTCTTTCCGACATTACTGTTCTTGCTTGTCAGATCATTCACAGGGTGGAAGATGACACGTGGTTGATGGTCCCAACGTAGCCGAATTGACCATCAACCATGACACATCATGCATCATCATACCCGTGCATGACAGCCTTCTTTATCACCCAGCCCTTGGGTAAGCATTGCTTTGACAAGCCGATCGATTTTGACGATCACTTTTTACCCACAGTCCACACTACAAGTCTAACCGCTAATTCGATCTATCTCGCATCGAATGCGACAACCTCGCATCCAATCGGTTAGGCAAAGTTCTCCGAGTGGAAGTGACAGCGCGTCCCACCACGCTCCTTGGACGAGTACTTGGTGCACATGTCCGCAAGCACCCTCTCCAGCGCGTGGGGGCCACAAAAAAACAAAAAAGCACGCCAATCTCGTCGCCAGGATGCCTGCGCTTCGCCTCGATGAAGATCTCGTCCCAGTCCGGTCGCCCAAAGTACGTCAGCGACTTGGAGGTAAGACCCGACACCATGTCCCTCCCCGTTTGCCTTTGCACAAATCGTTGAAACATCAGAAGCATTGTCCACATAATACTGAAACTCACAACGGAATTGCCGATACATCATCCTGCCGCCACGCATACGTGCCTTTTGGACCATGAGCTCAACGACCGTAGGTACGTCTGTGCCCATGGTCTCAAGCTTGGCTGTGGGAAAGCAGGTGTCAAGCATGGCGACAACTTGTTCTTGGTCACGTACCCAGACTGCGAGTGATCCAACGTGTCAAAGATGAAGTGCAGCGTCACGTCCGCAACCACGTTGAGCACCAAGACAGCGCTAATGAGCATGGCCGTGCTGTTGAGCATGCCTTGCTCGTTTCGTGGGCGTCAAAGGTGCTAGAGGTGACGTCTATAACGCTATAGAACGACTCTCGCGACACTAACCCGTTGAAATCCGCCATGCTCGATAGCGAGCGACGCAGTGCGCGCAGCTGGGTCATGGAAGTGTTGTCATCGCCCACGGAGTCACCCATCCGCGAGAGATGAATCGTGTACTTAGACCCAAACGAACAGTCCGCAAGGACAGGCACCGAGGCAACGTCGCCGCCTCTCACTGGAGGGGCGGCGAAGGATTAATTGTGCAGACTCGAGATCTGGCTGGGGGAGGTGAGTGGTGTGGTGAGCGGCGTCAAGCCACTGCCACTAGGCGGGTCCTTGGTCATATTGCTGTCCATACCCACGAATTTGACAGTGCTCGAAAGAGTGCGGATTGTGGAATGCTCGTATTGACACACGGATCATTGCCTCGTTCCGCCCTTTATATATATGACTGTTGATTGGACCTCAAGGGAACCCTTGTAGGTGATATGGACACAAAATCTGCCCAGATATGAAACTCATTGGCCACGGCAGGAGATTCATCGGCCATGGCCGACAAATGATACGATCATTAGCATTTTCACGGCTCGAGTGATTTCTGCTAGGTCCACTTAGGCTGTGAAAATAAATTTACGAAGCGAACGCCATCGCACAGAAGAGCGTGAGATTCACTTCTCATCATGCTGTGCTGCGGCAACCCTGCAAGATAATCTTCTCAATCTCTTTTGGTATGCCACTGCATGTTCCCTCCTCCTTCTGACCTCCCCCCTCCCCCGCTTCAAAGCGCACGAAAGTTAACGCTAGTACTATGTCAATACTACTATCGCGAGCTGTTGAATTTTGAGCAGCTCATTCATTCCGAATTTGAGAAAGAAAGAACGGACGAGAAGAAGACGATGGCGATGACAGCGCCACGCATCCTCGTGCTGGGCGGCGCTGGCATGATCGGGCGCAACTTTGTTCAGTTCTGTCTGGACAATGAGCTGGTGTCATACATCCGCGTGGCCGACAAGACGATGCCCGAGATCGCCTACCTCAAGTACGTAAGCAGTGGGCCATTTGCTTAGGAGAGGGAAAAGGTCGAAGGATGACACACGCTGACTGATGCTACTGTTCCTCCTTTATTGCATTGCGGTCTTTCCCGGGTGGCTGTTGATCTGTAGTGCACAGCACAAGAAGGCGTTTAAGGATGAGCGCGTCAAGTTTGTGCAGGCAGATTTGACCCGGGACGCCCACCTTGAGCGTGCGTTTAATGCCGAGTGTGGGCCGTATGACTACGTGTTCAACCTGGCAGGGGAAACCAAGTGCGGGCTGACAGAGATGGTGTACGCGTCCAAGGTGCACTGTCTTTAACTGTGTGGGCATGTGTGCACCGATGGATGACGTTGGTCGGGCTCACCTGATGATGATCCATTCTGTTTCCGTGGGCTCGGTAGTGTCGGGATTTGTCAGTCAAATGCGGTACGAAGCTGTGCTGTCCGTGGGCCACACACACACACGCACATGGTAGCGGCTGATTGGTCTATTTATCTCGTGTGTGATCACTATGAAACAGCTACATACGCCGCCGCGAACGCGGAAACCCTGGGGATCAAACGCTACATCGAGGTCTCAACGGCATTTGTGTACAAATCGCAGGCTAAAAACCCTGCGGACGAAAATGCCAGCCTAGACCCGTGGACGATGCAAGCCAAGTACAAGCTGGAGGTAGTTTACTACTGACCTTCCAGGTCCCGCAGTGCTTCCGGAGAGTTGTATGGTATCTGCTATTGAACGGGAACTTTTTTGGCTGCGCTTGATGTGCCACTTAGGCTGAAGACGCTCTTCGTAAGCTCAACGGCTTGGAAGTTGTCATTGTTCGTCCTGCAACGGTACGACTTGCACGCTTACCGATGATTCCGAGGTATTCTCGCTGTGTTGAATAATATCACGTTTGATGGATTGATAGGTCTATGGATCCGCAGATTTCACTGGATTGATGCCACGTATCGTATGCGCAGCAGCGTACGTGCCTTTTGCTGCATGTGTGGGCTTAATGATTGCTCCTAAACGTTTTCATGCTCACAATTCCATAATTATTTGTAGCTATGTCAAGCTGGATGAGAAGATGAAGTTGCTGTGGGATGCTGAAATGCGCGTGAACACCGTAAGTACAAGCCAATTTGTTGCTTTTGCTTTTGGTTCTATCCCCTCGTTCGGATACGTGCCGCATTGCTCATGGAGTGTGCTTCCCGGTAGGTTCATGTCATGGACGTGTGTCGCGCTCTATGGCATCTCTCTAGTGCGGCAGGAGTAAATGGCCAAGTGTTCAATCTTGTGGACAAGAATGATACGAGTACGAAGTTGTCCTGGTAGTTGGCACAGTGTTGTGGGGATAAATCGCCATGGGGGTCGATGGCTATACTCTTACTCATGAGGCTGTCTGTATATCTAGGTCAAGGAAAGATCAACGCCATCCTGGAGGAATTGTTCAAGATCAAGACGGGCTTCATTGGCAAGCTCGTGTCCAACCTTGCTCGGGTATGAGAGTGTTGCTATCCGATTTATATTTGTTAGCGATGGCGCGGCTTGTGAAATAGCTAATGTGTTGTTTGAGCAAAAAAATAGGTTCGCCTCGCCGAGGTTGTAGACGATGCGAACGACAAGCACATGCAGCCTTGGTCGGACTTGTGTGCGGTACGTGTATCTGGTGGTATCGAGTCGTTGGGTCATGACCGTGAACCCTATTATCTACCTCGTGCATTTACGTGACTTCTTTCTCACCACCAGGAGTACAACATCAACAACACTCCATTGTCTCCATACATTGACAAGGAACTCTTGCAACACAACCATCTCTTCGTGAGCGGCGCCAAGGTCGAGGGCACCGGGTTCTCGTACGCGTACCCATCTGTACGTTTTGTTTTGGCTTGCCATCTTTACCGCATTACGCCGCTTGCAGTGGTGCCTGAGTGATTGTTATTGATGTGCTGGTGTTGCTGTCGTTGTTGTCGCTACTGCTGCTACTACTACTACTACTACTACTATTGTGGTAACGTGATGAAGCTGGATGCGCATGAGGTGGCCAAGATCATCCAGGAGATGATCGAGCAGGGCATCTTCCCTCGCATCCTTTCATGATTGCACATGATCACAGTTAAGAACAGGAGGTGGATCGACAAGCAAACCTGTCGCATCTGATGTCGTACCTGTGTACCGCCCATTTGGCACCCACGATGGTTCGTATAGTAGCCCCAGCACCGGTCCAATTGGCCAGCTGGTTCTTGAGGTGGAAGAGGATTTGCATATCGGTTAACTTACCGGGAACCCTGGGTAAAGCTGAGAACAACGGGGGAAGTGAGGAGGTCAGACTGGCTCAGGGCTGGCTGGTACTATACATACCACGTAATCTCGGCGTTTCACAACCCAGAAGTTGTCATTTCGTCCAATGCGACTGATGTGAACGCACTATTAGTCCGTCGCAGTCGAGGCATGTCCCACACGCACTGTGTGTGCGCTTGCCCTCCTCAATTCCGAGGAAACATCCAGCACACGGTCTTCGCAATGAAAATGTATGCGTACTGTATACAGTAGTACAGTAGGCTACAGTATACCAGACACACACTTTCATGGGCGGAGACCATGACCGTATAAGTAAACTCGACCCTGGGGGGATAAACTGCTGCTGGTCCTGCACCGCAACTCGCTCCCACCGGCCACACTGCCATAGTGAAACCAAGTGCATCCAGCCGGTGCAGCGATCCCCCATCATCCTCACCCACCAGCGCCATCGCCATCGCCATCGCCACCGCATCACTCACTCGCGACTAGAGCCACGTCACCTCTCACTGCGCTGAGCCGAAGCCGAAGCCGACGCCGACGCCTACAGTTCCGCCAGTGTCTCCAGCCTTGGCATCACCCACCACCTAAACACACACACAGCCACGCCAGTTCCCGCGGCAAAAGCGCCCTCGCCTCCCTCCATGAGCGAGCGCTCGGTCGACCTGCTCCGCAAGAGCGACGACGCCATGGCCCTGGATGAAGCGGCGGTGGCAGCTGCGTCCATGGAGACTGAGACCGAGGCTGAGGCCACTGGGTCGCCGTCCACGGCGTCCACAGTGTCGCCCGCTCAGGGCTCACCGCTGTCGGCGCTGCCCCGGCGCGTCAAGTACCGCGCCCGCACGCGCTCCGAAGGCTCGGCATGGACGCGGTCCTCGCTGCGTATGCCGGCGCTGGACGCCGCCAACGGCCACGGCCACGACCAGGGCCAGGTCCAGGTCATGCGAAGCAGTGAGTGCGCGCTGCCGTCGACGCGTGGCCTGGATGGCTCGGAGAAGCACGGATCACCGTTCCGCTTGCGGTGCAACAGCTCGCTGTCGGCCGATGATGCCGCTGACCACACGGATGAAGAAGACGACCCCGACCATAACTATGGGTACAGCAACGGCAACGGCTACGGCTATGGGCTTGCCGATGGCTCGAGCGTGGGTTATGAGAACGACGACGACGTGGAGGTGGGTGGTGGTGGTGATGACGCATTGACTCGCTCAGTGGCGAGGACCCGCACGAGTCCTGGTCACAACCGAAGCCGAAGCCACGACGGCAACCACGTCCTGTATTCGGGGCGATCGCCCCACCACTACCACCCCCACCATCATCATCATCACCAGCAGCAGCAGCAGCATTCGGCGCTGGCCATGCAGCGCCGCGTGCAGCGCCTGAGCCGCGAGAAGTGCATCACCATGTGGCGTGAACAGGGCACGATCTCGCTGCGTGCGTCGGAGATGCTGGAGGATGCCACGCTCTCTCTGCACGGCCAGGAAACCAATCTCTACCACGCGTCTGTGCGGCGGCTGTCGGCCGCGCAGGACCCAATGCTCAACTCATTGGGCGAGAAGCTGGCGTCGGCCAAGAGCGCCGTCTCATTGCTGGATTCAGCACCCACGCTGGTAGATGAGCAGAACGAGGAGCAGGAGGATGGTAGTGGTGATGGCAATGTTGATGGTGATGGCGATGCTGCCACAGCCGCTACCACTACCATTACCACAACGGCATCGGCCACGCAAGAACTGGTGGACGTGGCGTTGGGTGGCGCATCACCAGCGACGACGACCACTACCACTACCACCGCAGCAACAGCAGCAACTGATGGGAATGAAGGATTCGCTCTGGAAGAAGCGTCTGCTGGCAATGGCGTGGAAGGAACGCACCTGATTCTCGAGAAGATGGCACTAGCCGGACCGAACGCTACCGTGGCAGAATCGACCGAGTCCCTGGGGCCAACGCCGACGTCGCCCCCGACTTCCACAACCAGGACGACGCCGCCGGAAGACGGCGAGGGCCCCACGATGGACACGGTGATCAATCGTCAGCTGTCGATCGATGACGAAGATTCCAGTCACCGTGTGCGTCCGCAGGACCACAGCGCACCGCTGCGCACGCCGCCGGATCTGCTGCACCCGGAGGGAATGCTCTACCACGAGGCCGTGCGGTGGGAGGGCGTGCTGAGTCGGCGCAGTGAGTGGCTGCGCCGCGTGGAAAAGCATTACTACGTCTTGGAGGGCAAGTACCTGCGCCGGTTTGCCTCCAAGGAGGCCTACCTTGCGTCCCGCGAGGACCCAGCAATGCATGACCGTCGGCGGTCCTCCGTCACGACACCAGGTGGCAGCAGCAGTGGCACATCAACCAGCTACCTGTACGTGCTGGCCGGTGTGAAGGACTCGTCGTCACGCGTGAATGGCTTCACGTTCATCACGGAGGACAAGAAGACGCTGCAATTGAATGCGTCGACGGCCGTGGAAAAGGTAATTTGGATGCGGCTCAGTTTGGAGGCGATCGTGGCCCTCCCCAACTTACCCGTTGCCCCGCTGGACATGGAGGAGTTTTACGCCATGCTCGTGGTCTTGTACACGGCCCATGTGGGGAAATGGCGCATTGAAGGTGACATGGCCGTCACGCTGCCGCCACCCTCGGAGCAGGTCTTTACACGCTTCTTCCGGCTGCTGGACCGTGATATTATCTTTTGCTCCAACTACCCACCGTCCGTGCCCTTCCATGGCTCATTCCGCGGTCATGCCGGCGTCGTGAGCTTCATGCACGAGTTTGCCAAGCATACCAAGTGGACGAATTTCAAGATTGCCGGTCTCTCCGTGGAAGGCTCGATCGCCGTGGCCTCGGGCAAGGAAGACCTGGAGAACAAGCGCGATGGGCGGCGCTTTAGCCAGAACTGGGTGCACAAGTTTATGTTTTACTCGGACGGCACGCTGGCGCGCTTTGAGATCAATGGCGATGTCGTGGCCGCCAGTGCCGTGTTCAAGGTGCCTGGCGCCGCCACCACACTCAAGCTGCCACAGGAGTTTAACGAAGTGGATGCCGAGCACGGCGCGCAGGGCACCCTGCTCGTGCATGTGCTGCAGGGCAGTGGGCTCAAGGCGGGCACCAACACGAAGAAGGTGATCAAGGAACCGGCCGTGATGATGGCCCTGGTGCATTCCCAGCACGCGGGGGCCTCGGCTAAGCAGGGCAACAGCAAGGATGCGTCGTCGGCGGCGTCCAGCGCCGTAGCTGCGTTTAGCGGGATGACGCTGTCGATGCCGGCGCTGAGTCGCAAGTTTAGCGCGGGTATGGGGCTCCTGAGTGGGGTCAGCACCACGACGACGAGTAGTGGTGGCGGCAGTGGCGGCAGTAGCACGGCTAGCAGCAGTAGCAATGGCAGCACGCCCTCCAGTGAGACTGATACGAATGCCAACCCGAGCAGTACGGGCGCGCCCCGCAACATGGGGCAATCGTCGTTTACATCGGCGAACCCCGTCTGGAATCGCGTGCTTGTGCTCCCGTTTGAGCAGGTGATTGGGACGTGTTCACTGGTGATGAACCTCGTGGATCAGTCCCGAGGCGCCGGGTATGAAGTCAAGCTGGGGAAAGTGTCGGTGAATGTGGCCAAGTACATCATGTCGGGACATAGCGGTGGACCCGAGGAGGAGGAAGCCGCCATGGCGTCGGATGCGCGGTGGTACACAGTGAGCAACGCCAAGGGCGAGTACTGCGGCAAGATCATGGTGGGCGTGACCTGCCGCAAGCCAGCGGATGAGACGGAGATGGACGTGGAGATAGAGATGTACAGCAAGAAGGGGGTCTCCACACCCGCACGCCCTCGCCTTCGCAAGAGCCGCAGCATGATGATTGACCGACACAACCCACCGACCTCACGAATGCTTCAGCTGGATACCTCCATGGCCGTGCAAAGCGCCATGACCCCGGCGGGCGCGTTCCCGATTCGAGCCACAACGCCCGGGTCCGGCAGCGAGGGCATTGATGACCCATACCACCCCCACTTGCCCGAGTATCGGCGTCATGGGTGGGCCAACGTCAAGCTGTCCCCGGAGACCCTGACACGGCCACACTCGGATGGTGGCGCGATCGCCTCACAATCCGGTCTCCACGAAGGACCGAAGAAGAAGCCCGTCGTGGACAGTGGATCCGGTCGGTTTGAATCCGTGGTGTGCAAGGATAATGAAAATATGCACACGTTCATGGTCTGTGGCGCACCCTTTACGATCCCCAAGCATTACCAGCTCATCAAGGTCTGCGGTCGTGGTGCCTACGGGATCGTCATCGCCGCAACCAATACCATGACGGGCGGCAACGTTGGCATCAAGAAGGTGATTGATTGCGTCTGGCATCCGCACCAGTTGAAGCAAATTCTTCGTGAGGCACGGCTCATGCGCCACCACCGCCACGAAAACCTCTTGAGTTTGATGGACCTCATCCCGCCGTCGTCGTATAGCGAGTTTCGCGACGTGTACATGACGATGGACCTGATGGAAATGGATCTGCATCGCATCATTTACTCAAAGGAGGTGCTCTTGGACGACCATATTCGGTATTTCCTATACCAAATTCTCAGTGGACTGCACCACATGCACAAGGCCGGCGTGCTGCACCGCGACCTCAAGCCCAGCAACCTGCTCGTGAATTCGGACTGCCAGCTCAAGATTTGCGATCTCGGCCTGGCACGCTCCAAGGACCTGGACGACAATGGCATGACTGAGTACGTGGTTACCCGCTGGTACCGTGCACCCGAACTGCTCTTGGGCTCGGCGTATGGCGATGGTGTTGATCTATGGGCCGCTGGCTGCATCTTTGCCGAGATGCTGGGTCGTAAACCGCTTTTCCCCGGTGAAACGTATGTGCACCAGCTGCAGCTCATCATGAATGTGCTCGGTGTCCCGGAGGAACATTCGTTTAAGGAGAACCCCCAGGCCAATAAGCTCAAGGGCCGTCAGCTTCTGAGCCGAACGCATGCCGTGGCGGGCATTGACGTGTCGACCATGTTCCCGAACGCCAATCCGGAGGGACTGGATTTGCTCTGGAAGATGCTCGTGTTTGACGTGGACAAGCGCATCACCGTGCACGAGGCACTGCGGCATCCCTACCTGGCGGCCTATTACGATGAAGCCCGCGAAGCCGAGGTCGTGGAACAGTTTGAGAGCTTTGATTTGGATGGACTGGATGAAACGGAATTGAAGGAGCTTATGTTTAAGGAGATTTGCCACTTCCACCCAGAAGAGATGGAAAAGCGAGCCCGTCAGCAGATGGAGAACCCGAATTCCGTGGACAAGCTGCCGCCCGGATGGGTCAAGCGTGAATCACGGAGTGTGCCAGGCAAGTTTTACTACAGCCACCCCAAGCGGGGCATTAGCACGTGGATCAAGGAGGAGATGGATTGAGCTGGAGCTGGAGCTTGAGCTGGAGTCCAGCAGGGCAGGAGGTATATTGGGGTGGCAGGACGTACGTGGACGGAATTGGACTGAACTGGATGGCGGCTACACGATCGTAGGGTGATGGATGGGAGTTTGATATTTAGTTTTGGATGCTGCGAAGAGGACAAGAACGACAACAAACGCACCAAACCAAGAGGAACGAAAATGAAAATGAACATGAACATGAAAATGAACACGAACATGAAACAAGAGGCCGCAGCCACCGCAGACAAGGAAGAAGAACAAGGGGTGTAAATAAATGCCAAGCACGTAGAAAGCCACCACTGCTGCCCGCTTCATTCGCGGCACAGCCATCGCGATGACTACTGCATACTGCCGGTATGCGTCGTGGTATGAGCATGGAGGATTTCGTTCGTCTGCACCGTGAAGAGAGATACTAGTGTGCTTGTTTGTAAGTGTATGTGGGTGTATTTCAGTGACGTAGTATGTAGTTACAACGTGCGATCAACACCATTGTGTGTGATTCCCGCTTCTTGTGTATTGTTCTTTTTGCGTTTGCTTTGCTTTGTATTGATGTGGTGGTTGGCGGTGCACTTCTCTTTTTCTGTTTTTTTTTCTTTCCATCTAATCAATCGGGCGGAGGATCGGACGACGTACATACATGTACGCTGCGTTTGATGTTCCGGGTGGGAAACGAAAAAAAACAAGATGAACAAATGAAATCAATGGCGCACGCAGAAAATGAAGAAAAGAGAAAAAACGTGAACACGCGAAATAAAAAAAAATAAAAAAACAACCGAGGCGAGGATCCAATCCGGTGTTCCAGATTCCCGACAATGTGAATCCAGACCAAAACGGATGGATGGATGATGAGAAAGCTTCCACATAGCTCTTTACACCGCCGCGGGCGCGATGGTGGCGCCGCGGTGTGGCATGCCATGGCCCTGACCATTGCCATCCTCCTTGCCATTGTACTGGTCGTTGCCATAGGTGCGATGCACCATGTACGGGAGCATCGCTGCTGGTCGGTCCGTCTCGGCGTCCCACAAATTCTTCATCGGCTTGTCATGCAGGCGGCCGACACGTGCCATGCCCATGCCTTCGCTCGGCATGCCACGGCTGAGGGGCCGCTTGTCCACCACGTAGTGCTCCCGCTCCGGGTCCTGCATCTGTGGCTCAGTCTGCACGGGCGAGAAGAGCAAGAGCGGCGACGTATCCGGGCCCATGGCATTCACCGTCTCCAGACTGTTCGCGGGCATCTCGCTGGTCCATCCAAGCGAGCGACGGCGGCCATAGCGCAGGGACGGTGGCGGGGCCATGGGCAGCGGCATCGTCTGCGAGTGCGGCGCGTCCTCGTCCTGCATGAACGCCTCCATGCCCGACCAATAATCGGCATCGCTCAAACACTGCAGGCCACCGCCATACCAACAAAACCAGCACCACCAGCCGCAACAGCAGCATCCACACACAGACCAGGCCACGTTACGTCAGTGACCATGGCCATCCCCACGCATATCTTCCGCAAGGACCAGCCTACTCACGACAACTAGCGAATGGCACGCACCGTTTGCGACGTGCCCGTGGACAAAATCGACATGTTGGAGAAGCGATCGGTCGCCGTCATCATCATCATCACGGGCTTGAGCTTGGCCTGTGCGCCAATGGATGGACGACGTCGACGCCGCGACGAGGATGACGCCGACGCGCTGGCGCGACGGTCGCCACCCACGTCAAAGTGGTTCTCGTCAATCTCGATGCCCTCCAGGTAGGCGCCACTGACGCGGCGGCCACGGTCATCAATGAAAAACTTGTTGTGGTCACGCTCCAGCACGAGGTTGTAGAAGTCGCACAGCATGCGGCTACCGCTTGTGGCGCTGGCATTCGAGTCCGAGCTGTACTGCAGCTCGCCGTCGCTTTCGTCGTGGCCATCCAGTGCGTAGCGACTGCCGCTGCGAGACATGGGGCTGGCCAGGAAGAACCCCCCCTGGTCGTCGCGAAGCCCACGCCACGATGCGCGCAGCTTGGTGCGCATCTTACGCAGCAGCGACTGCTCCACGAGGTCGCAGCGCCCCAGCACCGGGTGGTAACGCGGCGTCAGCAGCTCGGCATCTGTACAGGTTCATATTCATATTCATATTCATAGCCATCACCAAAGAGACGACAGGCATGCGTGCCCATGTCAGTGGTCGGGGCCAGTAAGGATGGACTTCATCCACACCACGAGGGCGTCCACAACCGCGTCCACGACGCATGGTCCACGTCCACACAGATCCACCAAAAACGCATCCTCACGCGCGACACACTGTACTCGCTCACTCACCTGCCGACGGACCGCCACAGCAGCCCAATGACGCGCCCATGTCGATTGCTGGCGTGCGAGCGCGCTCTGGATCGTCCACACGGAGAGCGCGGCGTGATGCGCGCTGAAAAAAACGGACAATGCGGGAACACAGTGGACCACTGGACTGCCGACCTGTCTTGTGGGGACGTCGACAGCGACGGCGACCGCGCTAGCGACGCGATTGTGGACTGCGGTCCCCCAGTGGCTAATTCTGCGGTGCCCCCGTGTCCCTCCTTTCCAATCTGGCGCACACAATACACAGACGCACACGCACATGTGCGGTTGGGGTGAGTGAGCGCCCGCGCACCCTCTCGCAAACAGGTCCACCACGTGCATTTCCTTCGCCACTCGGCGCCTCGCCTCTCACCTTGATCTCCTTCAGTCTATCCTGGATAGAGGGTGCGCCTCTTGGAGTGGTTAGTCGCGTGGACGGCGGGTGTGGAGAGACAGTAGGGTGTAGGTGTGCGCTTGTGTACGGTGGTGAAGGGCTCGGCGGTGAAACTTCCTCCGCTTGGGGGAGGGCAACCTTGCCGCACCCTTTGGCTTGCTCTCTGCGTGCGCGTGGCGGAGGCTCGTCGACCGCAGGAACGTGCGCAGGGGAATGAAGCGAAAGACCGAGACGGATACACTGAGTGGGCGGACAGCAGAGTGAGCGAACCAGATCCACTCAAACCCCGTCGCCGAGTCGGCACCAGGAAACCAGGTGGAGCGATTCCCCCTCCCAGCCCCCAGGCAAGCACCTCCGTACAGTGCCGCTGAGGCAGCTCACTCCCACTACCGGTAGCTCACACACTCAGCCGATCCGCAGACAGTGCTGCTCAATCCTGCAGAGAATAAGAGCCTCACGACAGCGAGAAAACACAACGGCAAGAGTGCGTGTACAGGCGGCGAGTATCGTAGTGCCCGTCAGGTGCAAACGCATAGACTGACCAAAAACGGGATCAATCAAAAGATTACCTGGACGTCCATTGCAGCGGTATACAAATTCCGAGTCAAATGAAAGGAACAACTTTTAGTTAACGCTGCTGACAATAAAACGGGACGCCGTCCGCGGCGGAAGGCGTTGGGTTTAGGCTGTAGTAAAACCTTCTAGGTACCCAGCTTGAGTGGGTGCGCTACCAGCAATCAATATCTTGCTGTGTGACACCCATTCAGGACTCTTCCTTACACCAGCACCTAAATCTCCGGATTCTTTACACTGAAACGCTCCTCCTTTTTATTCAGCGGAGTCGTTGCACCTGGATAATCTGGAGTTTCGTCTGACAGTGAAGGCGAGTAATTTCACGACAATTTTCTTCCCCATTTTAGAGACATTGGCGAGGAAACCTTCTGGAGGATATCAGGGATTTGCAGGATCTCATTCCCAAGATGAAAAATGGGATCCAAACCTCTCACACTGGAAAAAACGAGGTCAGCGCTCGTGGCAGGTTCCATGTTGTTCGTGTGATTCTGCAGGACTCCTGCAGAATCACGGACTGGGAATGACTGACTGGCCATTGATTCCCAGTCCTCCGAGTCATTTGGAATGTCGCATTCTCGCATTTTGACGTGAAGAAAACTACCCGCAGACGAGACCACCTACCGAACGTCGGGCCGAAGGCAAACGCAAACGCCCCGAATAATAAATCTGAGAAAAGAAACAAAATGGGGTTGATTTGCTGAACGCTTGGGTTTTCGCCCAAAATAAAACCCCGCACTGCTTGAACCAAGAAACTGTGACAAGAGGAAAGACCTGAGATGTGACAGGCAGCATTTTGGGAACACGAACTTTGGACAGTGGGTCCCTTCGTTAAGTGCGCTTGAAGGATACCACTCACACAGTCAGTTTCTCTCTCTTTCGAAGAATGCGGTCGATGCATCCAGGAAAGGAGATGGGGGTGGGCGAGCATTATTTTTATGAGACCAACCACCTTCCTCCCCTATGTAGTCAGGAAGGAACCGCCAAGTGGACAAGAAAACCACGCACGCATTACCGTTGCCGTTGCGGTTGGTGTTGGTGTTGGTGCGTATTTTTTTTGTCGTTTTTTGCGTATGTGTATGCGTTCTTTATTTATTCATTCAAAGCTCTGGACGCAAAATAGATACTGGGCTCGGCAAAGCGGATGGTTACGGGGCGTGTAGCTGTCTTGAGTAGATACCGCGTCATGGTGTACCCAATGTCTTGGGTGCAATCATCTGCCACGGCTACGATGACAAAGCCGTCAATCGCGATGCTCTCGGGGCTTGACTCGGTACTGCAATACAAATGGCGAGGCGGGCTCGCGTATCGCTTGACGAGGCATGTCCGTGTGTCGATGGCCGTCTCAATGTCCAGCCCCAGGGGTCCGTCACCAAACGTGAGTTCGACTTCGTGGGGCAGCAGGTGAGGCGGCTTGCGTGGAATCAATTGGATCGCGTGGCTCGTGATGGAATCAAACCAATCCGATAGGACACGGCGCGGCACGGAGGTGGCCATGCCGTCCACTTGCTGAAGATTGCGGATAAAGTCGGGCTTGGTCATACGGAACCGCTTGGCTAGACTCGGGTTGTGGGCATCGGTATTGAGCAGCACGAGCGAGAAGGCGAGTACATGGACGGCATCCTCGGAGGTGCAGATCGGGTCGGTGGGGTTGGCGATGTAGTACGCCTTGGCAAACGCCTGCAGGATGCGGTCAATCTTCTGCGCTTCACCCGGGATCACGAACCGACCCAGGTACACCCGCAATGCGAGCTCAATGGGGACACCCGCAAACAAAAAGCCTACGTTGACGGGTGCAGCAGGATCAATCGGACAAGCCATCAAGACTCTATTTGTCAGCTGTATGGGCCACACTCAGCACAGCTGAGTGTATGCTCTCGGGCGATATGATTCGTACCATTGGCGTATTCTTCCAGTACCTTGAGTTCGAATGCGTTCACTTCGCCAAGCACTCGCCCCACCTGACGGCAAGAAGGTGTGAGTTCTCTGGTTAACCAACTGGAGAGAGAGAGAGAAAGAGAGAAAGAGAGAAAGAGAGAAAGAAGGACTACCACCTACTTACCATCACAGGGTCCAAGTGTGGCAGCTGATGCAAAAAATCGGCAATGTCCTTGGCCGAGTAATTACCTGCTCAACACGAGACAACCACCAAACCATGAGTCCCCTCGGTCTACCTCGCCATCTTTTAAACCCAACAACCAGCCATTACCCCGGCCAATTGCGCTGGTGATAGCGGTCGTCGCCTACGTACTGTCACTGTGCATGAGCTGTTCGAGATCGGTCACCAAGAGCGCCTTCTTGGCGGCCTCCTTGGCCGCGCCGTCGCTGTTGTGGTCACCCTTACCGCCCTTCTTGGAGCGACTTTGTGTTGTCTTTGCCGCCTTGGCCGCCATCATCGCCGGCGACGATGGCGAGCGTGATTCCGAGGACGCAGGGGTAGATGCTGCTGTTGTGGAGGCACCAGCAGCTCCATCGGGTTTCTACGCACACGAAATCAACCACAGGTGTCGCCATAAGCGTCAAGAAGCCAGCGCAGACAGGCCACGAGGGAGCACTACCGCCAGGAAGCGGTGCCGTGTGACCCATGGCCACGTACCAGATGCGCATCACCGCTCATGCTTCCACGGCGCGCACCGATGGTGATGCCGAAGAGCGCGAACGTCATGGTGCCCACGCAGCAGCGAAGAGCTCTTGTCGGGCTTGTCTTCCTTCACGTGCACTGGGGCGATGGTCAAAACACACATACAAACACACACACAAACACATAAACCTAAGACCTACCCCTTCAAACCCTTTCCAAGTCCAACGCACCTGGTGCTTATTTTAGGACCCACAACCGCAAGTGAACTGACAGAAGACACCCAAAACAACCCCTGCCCCACCCACCCGGTCGTCGACGGATGCCTATACCGTAACTCAGTAGATTTGCTTCACCGCACCTCCTCTTCATAAATAATAACCCGACCACATCTATGAAAGCTAAACCTTTGAGATCAGATCGGCGCGATCATGAAAGGTCGCGTGGCGCCCAAGCTGCATGCAGGCTGGCCAACGACTATGACATTCTTTTCCAGACACGACCATGGGGGAGCACCGCACTGTGACGATCCCCACGGGCTCTATCTACGACTTGCAGCGCTCCGTCAATGGTGTGGAGGTGCTTGCCTGTCTCGCGACGGAGGCCGTGAGCGAGAAGAAGTCCAGCCGATGGACCGAGGCCGCGTTCCACCCCGTGCGGCCGTGGCTTGCGGCCATGGATTCCAAAGGCAGAGGGATCGTCTGGAATTGGGAAACCATGGAGGTCGTGGTGGAGTTCTCGCTGGACATGGGTCAGAACGACGCTACAGCGGCGGGGGCGATGGATGCACACGCCGCCGTGGGCGTGGTGGTCTTTGACGAGGAGCTTGGCGCGGGTATGGCTATTGGTGGTAGTGCAGGTGCTACTGGTGGTGTCGTCGGTAGTACAGGCGTGGCGAGTCCAGCTCGGATAAGTTCCTTGCTGCAGCGCGCAGCGTCACCGGCGTTAGCGTACAGGAAACCCACGCGCAGCAGCAGGGCATCGCCCTCGCTGCGCATGTTGTTCTACGACCACGAGGCCATCCAATGGATGACAAAAACCAGCGGACATCGCACCTGCTTCGACGATCTACTCGTGGTCGTAACGGCAACGCACGTCATGTTCTGTGACATCAATCACCCCAACATGGTAAGTGTCGTGCTCTCCCCCCCCATTACGTTCGGGCACAGGCGCTGATGCTTCCTTCTTTCGTATGGATAGATCCGATCCGTGCCGTCCGACGATCTGCAGCGGCAGGCGCCTTGCAGCGCATGCATACTTCCCTCGGGGATGCTTGCCATTGGCTGTCTCGATGGCAAGGTCCGTGTATGGGACCCAAGCCAGCGTCGCACGATGGCTACAATCGATGCCGGCTCGACCAAGGAAGTACAGCACCTGTTGCTCTGTGTGTTGGGCACGGGTGAGCGTTCTTCGTCGCCGGGTGCAACGCTGAAGCAGCACTTCCTCATCGCAGCGACGTTGGACAGTCGCATCACCACGTGGGTCGTGGCGCCCTCGGGCCAGTGCACGCCCGTGCCCGGCGCGATCGAGATCAAGGATGTGCATCGCGCGTTTGACACGAGCGTCGGGCTCACCGAACTCACGTGCCACGCACAGCAGAATGTGATGACCGCCACGGCCAGAGATGGCTCGGTCTACTTCTTTGATCTCTTCCCTCTCCTGCTTCACCAGAAGCCGTGCGTGCTATTCCATCGCCTTGCATGAGCTTAGATGGTGGTTACAGTCCTAATTCCTGTCTGTGTGTGTTGTCGTGCATGATGGTGTGCTCTCTGTCTGTTGTTCGTGAATGAAATGAATTAACAGGATGGTGCTGTCCAGTGTTCTTCCGTCGCCCAGGCTAACCAGTGTGTTTGTGCTGGCGGGGCATCGCAAGGGTGCGTTCAGTGTCGTCTCGGTCTCGCCACAGGGCACTACACTACTGGTATCCGAGCTTGTGAACAAGGGCCGTGCGACCAGCAAAGAGATCGTAAACCCGCATACGCTGGAGTTTGCGCTGGCGTCGTCGCTGGAGACGAAGGATCTTCGACCACTGTACGCGATGGGCACGGTGAAGAAAATCAAGACACTCGCTCTTACGGGCAGTGCACGGACCGCCGGCGAGTTTTGCTGCGTCACCAGTGTTGGGCTGGTAGTTGTACGCGCCCTAGGCATGTCCACGGTGGCGCAGCCAGTGATGATTACCCGCGATGCCCCCAAGCCACCTGTTGTGTTGCTTCCGGGGCCATCAAGGGTATCGCTACGCCTCCATGGAGTCAGCAATACAAGCGCACAGCAAAGCGAGTACAAGCTGCAGGGCGGCGCGGATGCCCCCAATGAGATGCTGCGCATACCCATCCTGGAAAAATGTCCCTGCTCGAGTGGCTATGTGTCGGCGTCATTGCCAGCGAGCGCACATGTCGAGGTAGAATACGATGCGCCACGGGGGGGGGGAGAGCCTGATCGTGTGTGCTGTTGGGTGGTGGTGTGGGTGGTGGTGGTGCTGAACAAGTTGTGCGCTGACTTCTTGTGTGCTGGATGGAGTGACAGATTCTGCAGCTGGGGTCTGAATTACGCAACCAAAAGTCGGTCGATATGAGTTTGCTCTTCTCGGGGACCGCGATCGCCATTGCGTGGCACGCAACCGAGCCTCGCTTTGCGTTACTCGTGGTACGTACGTCCACCGCCTTGGCTCCGTTGTGGGTGTGTGGCTCACTTCTGTGTGTGCTCTCGGTGCATCCTCTGCATGACGCTGAAAAACCATTAGCCCCAAGAGCCCGAGGCGCGACGTCTAGCGCGAGCGTCATCCACGACGAGTGTGGCGCCACGGCTTCGTGGGTTCAAGTTTGGTAACAACAGCAGCAGCAAGGCCAGTAGCGAGGATGCCGCCGCCGCTGCGGCTGCCGAAGCCAAAGCACGCAACTCTTTGGCGCGTGCCATGACGCTGATTTTTTTCGAGATCACGGGTGATGACCAGGACCAGGTCCAAGTCGTGGCTGATCGATCTGGGTTTCAGTGCGGCGACGACCGGATCCTTCACATCTTCTCTGGCCCGCTGCTGGGCGTCGTCAAATACGTGGCCGACGACGGCGGTGCCCCCAGCAAACGGATCCCGTCCACAGCCGTGACCGCGCGATCGCCCATGGCCGTGACGGCTACCAGTGGCGAGGTCAACGCCCCGGAATCATGCTTCTCGTTCCCGTGCGGCACCACGAGTGATCTTCGCAGAACCTCGCTCGAGTTTTACGAATGGAACGCCGTGCACACCAGCAACACAGGCGAGGCAGACGCTGGTCCATCAGCGTCACCATTGCTCCAGCGGGTGGGCAGTGCCGCGCTGGAGTGCCCGCTCTTCCTGGCGTGGGAATCCGTGACCCACCGCTTTTGCGCGCTCGTGTACGCGCGTTGCGTCAAGATCTACCGTATCACTTCGAATGAGTGTGTGCCAGCGAGTCCGATCACGTGTCTGCATGAGATCCCCACGGAAACCACGGTGCGTTCACTCTTGTGGATGCACCATACACTCTTCTTCCTGACCGAGGACAAGGTGCAGTGCTGCATCATGTCACGTACTCGCTTCTTCGTCCTCGACCTGGGCTCTCGTTTTGAGTTCGTGTCCTCAGCCACACTGTCCGCTATCGACAGTGAACTCGCCATGCGCACCGCTCGTGAAGCTTTGACCTTGGAACAGGGGCAGTTCCCCGTCCCGCAGGCGCTACCAGAGGGGACGACGGCGCTCTTGGGCATTAGCGACCAGCGACTTCTGCTGGCCAGTCCAACACGATCGGTCGGCTCGCTTGCGCTTCACAACCGTGTGCTGCAGTGCCTTCATCTCATCTCGCTGGGCCACGCAGACCAGGCGCTGCAAGTCGCCGAGACCCTGGCCAGCGGCCACGCACTGGCTGATTGGGTGGGCAGCGTCCTGGAAGCGTTCACGTTCGTGGACCACGCGCTGCGGCTCTCACGAATGTCTCTGTCGCTCAAGATCAACGTGGCCATCAAGCATGCTCGAGCGGATGAATTAGTGCGCCTTCTTCAGAGCAACAAGATGCCTCCGTCGCCAGATCTTACGGTACATGGCCCCCCTTGCCTTCCAAGGCACCACAGCGCAACGAGTCTGAATATGGAGCATGGCGATGGAAATGTGTGTGTGTGTTGAACTAGGGGTCTTCGCTTTTCCAGCTGGCGTGTATAGCGTTGCATCGCAGTGCTCGCCGCGATGACCTGACCGCGCTGTGCCAACAGCTCATGACCGCTCACTCGAGTAGTGCGTATGCAAAGGATGCGGTCTTTATCGCTACTCTACTGCGCAGCGACGAGGTAAGAGGCGGCGTCCAATGGTCATGCGCTACACGATTCTTGCTGGTCCTGTTGCGATTCTGATCAGCTCGTGGGTTGATTCAGCTTCTTACCCAGGCGTTGCGCATGAATCAAAGCTGGGGGCCGGCGTACCTCGCAAGCAAACGCAGTGGCGTGGCCAACAAGGAGGACGCGCTGTCAATATGGAATGAGGAGCTGCGCTCCGCTACGGCCACGTGGAAGACCGCACTGGAGCGCCGTGGCATGCAGCCACCATCCTCCATTACATTCTTGGCCAAGCCATAAATGAATGCGTGGCTGGCTACGTACCCCTCATGAATGGCTACACCGTGATGGCCAGGACCTTCCAGAGTAATATACCTTGTTGTGGCAGAGTGTTAAACAAAAGTCACCGTCTTATGGTGAAGGTCTCGTCTTGCTTTCGGTACGGGTAGTAAACGCGTTGTTGATTGGCTGGGAGCGTGCGTTATGAACCGATATTGCGCAACCACCGTCAGTACGAACAGTGCAGTGTTTCCCCTCATTCATTCCTTGTCGATCGATCCGACAGACACCAAGAAGCTGAAGCAACACCCTCTGCAGATCATGACGACGACACGCGCCGTGACCGTCTTGTATGGCTCACAGACGGGATGCGCCGAGTCCATCGCGCAGGTACGGTGTACGCGCTCCCGCACGGCATTCTCCTGGTTCTGTGCCATTCCCTTCCTGCTTCCCCCGCGTCAGTTTCTGAGGCGTGACCACCTTCCTCCGCCCGAGATGTCCATTTGCTCACGTGTTGCCCCGTGGTTTGTTCTGCGTGCTGCAGCGCATCTACGACGAGGCCCTGGAGCGAGAGATCGACGCCTCACTGCATCCACTCAACGACTTTCAGAGCGTACGTGCGTGTGGACTCGTGTTGATGATGATGTCGTCGTGGATGATACTTACTCATGCGAGGGGGGTGGCCAATGGGATATATGTATCTCTTGTTTCTCTAATGCATGCGTAGCTGCAACTCACTGAGCCAGCGACGCACACTGGCAAGCACCACGTGATCGTGGTGTGCTCCACCACGGGGAACGGGGATCCGCCGGATAATGCGTCCAAGTTTTGGCGCTTCATCAAGCGACGCACACAGCCCAAGGACCTGCTTTCGCCCGTGTTGTACACGATGCTGGGCCTTGGTGACACCAACTACGACAAGTTTTGGTACGTGTGGTCGCATATGCAGAGGTCATGGTAGGGAGTGTCGGGTTCCGGACAAATCGTGGATTCTGACTTGTGTTGGGATGCATCCTTTGACAGCTACATGGGCAAGAGCGTAGACAAACGCATGCATGAGCTGGGCGCGGAGCGATTCTTTGACATGTGTACGCACCCTTCGACGCTACGGCTTTCTTTTTTCTGATGGTGGAGATACTGGGGATTGCTGTCGTTTGGCTGCAGTCATTCTGACTAACGAGTGAATTTCGAATGTTCATGTCGTGCCTTGATAGTGGCGGCCGATGAAGCGATGGGGCTCGAGGATCAGGTGGAGCCGTGGTTGGATGGGCTCTGGGGCGCGTTTGACGCATCGTGTGGTGGTGCCGAGACTTCTTCTAGCAGCGACGATGACACCACGGGCAATGCACCCACTGCCGGTGATGAAGACGGCCAGGTCGAGACGACCAAGACGCCACGCTACCTACCGGAGAACCTGATTACGTACGAGTCCATGTTTGGTCCTTTCCCGCCCGACAGCAGCACGGAGACTCCCGAGGATGTGCCTCGTTTGCAGTCATCGCTGTACACGGTTCGCTTCATGGATGCAAACGCGGAACAGCCCAACGTCGCCCAGAGCGTGATGCGCGATGGTGATACCGTTGATCATGAGTACAGTGCGTCCGATCCATTTGGTGCAAGATTGAGATCGGCACGCTTACTGACCGCGCCAGAGTCGGAGCGTAAGGTGCTGTATCTGGATCTCGATATCAAGGAGTCGAAGATTCAGTATACACCAGGGGATTCGATAGGTGTCAAGTGCCCAAACCGGGAAAGCGACGTAGCGGCGCTGCTGCAAGTACTCGAGATGGATGGAGATGCCCTGATCTGTGTGGAGCCGGTGGCAGCAGGCAAGAAGCGCAAACCCACCGGTGCAAAGGGTGCGCCTCGATACCCGTCCCCATGCTCGGTACACGACGCGTTTCAATTCCACACGGATATCCTCAGCTCACCCAAAAAAGCCGTACTGCGTGCGCTTGCGACGTATTGCACTGACGACGAGGAGCGTGCACGCATGCTCGTTCTAAGCAGCAAGTCTGGAGCCGATAAGTATCAGGTACGGGCATCTTATGTTGTCCATAATCCCACCCGCGAGCTGGAAATTGACTGAGCACTTGATGTATATCTCACCATGACCTTTCGATCTTTATCTTATGATTATCGTGTGTTTCACAGCGATTTGTGACGGATCAACAACTTAACTTTGTCGAGCTGCTCCACATATTTCCGTCATGTCGCCCTCCGTTGGATCACCTGCTGAGTCTCCTGCCTCAGCTCATGCCGCGTTTCTATTCTATCGCAACCTCCCCACTTGTTGATGCTACCAAGCTGGGCATTGCGTTTACCGTCGTTGACGAACCAATGGGCCCTCACGCGATCCAACGTCGTGGACTCTGCACCAACTGGCTCGCATCGCTGGCTGAGTCGTTCCTAGTCTCGCCACCCGCTTCGTCAATCTCACCGTCATCGCCATCGAAGATCACAGTTCCTATCTTCTTGCGCCCGACACGAGATTTCCGTTTACCCGCAAGTCACGAATTCCCGCTGCTTTTCATTGGGCCGGGCACAGGGGTGGCACCGTTCATGGGGTTTCTGCAGCACCGCTTCACCCAGGTCTCGCAACGCGTGGCGGTGGCATCGGAGGTGTGCTCAGGATGTTGGCGAGGCGGTATGGAGGTGGACGACCTTAAAGAGGACGACGAATACGCACGTCCACCTTCTTTGGCTGCCGAGTCCAAGGGTATTCACCTCTTCTTCGGCTGCCGTCGTGCGGAAGAAGACTGGATCTTTGAGCACGAAATGAAGGAGTATCTGGCCAATGGCACGTTGGATCACCTCTTTACAGCGTTCTCGCGCGAAAACCCAGGTGAAAAGAGATATGTTCAACATGAGCTTCGTCAACACGGCAAGCTGGTCTGTGACCTGTTGCTGGACGCTGGCGGCTATGTGTACGTGTGCGGCGACGGTACAAACATGGCCAAGGACGTGCACGCCGCGTTATGTGACGTATTACAGGAACACGCACAGCTTTCGCGTCCGGAGGCTGAAGAGAAACTGGCAGCGCTCGCTGCTCGCCAGCGCTACGTGCGGGACATTTGGTAGATCATCAAGTGGGAAGCGTAACAATTGGGCTTCAACCAACCAGGGCTGGATGGCGAGCTCTTTCCGTGGACAACATAGTACTCCTGCTCCTCTATGTGTAGATATCACGAGCAACGGAGTAAACGGACGTTCACGCAACGAGTGTGCGTCGGAACGGCAAACGATCCAATGGCTTCTCCCTGTTTGTAATCAATGGATCTCAAATGAATGAACGTACATACTGCTTGCACAAGAATAACCCAGGTTGGAAATTTGACGAAGGTGAGATCTACGTATTAAACATCGCTTCAATATGTTTCAACCAGAAACGCCTTATATGTGGTATGTACTGGCAGGTGATCGAGCATGCGTCGTTTCATTCGATGGACCACATTTACCCGTGCCTGTTCGCATGACCCAAGCTAAAGAGCATTCGTGGGTAGCTTCTCATCGCACTGGTCACGTCGCGTGCGTCCCATCATAGCTCAAGTAATCGTTGCTTCATAACACACCCTAAAGTCTCCTGTTGGGTCCCGATCAACAAACAAGAGGTTCGTGCACGCTGGTCTTCCCGACTCGAAAGGTAGGAATTGCCGGTTAGCAGCGCGCATGAAGCAACAAATGGCGAGTAGCATCGATGAGAGTTGCGAGGAGCTTGTTGAATATTTCCTCGTGGTCACCAAGGGACGCAGTGGTAAGCTTACTTGATTGATGCCAATGATGAAGATTTGATTTGATGTAATGCTTGTGGGCTAACTTCGTATGCCGTGTTCGTAGATTCTGTGGCCCACTTGATGTTCACGTACCCGGAACCGGTCGATCACGAGGAGACTGAGTTCTGCGAGAGCACGTGCATGGTACTGAGTTTGTTGTTCATCCATGGACTATCCGTACGGCGTCCACTGAAAATCTGACGCTGCCGCTTTCATCGATCTGCAGTTTGTATTTCCTCATGGGTATGCGTCAAGCTGGGATGGTCGCTCACTACCGCCACCACCCGCGCACCATCTTTTCACTCTCACCGATGCAGAGGGTGGTCACCTCTACGGCGCTTCGCTGTCTTTCTTTGAAGGATCGGCCAAGGCTACGGCCACGGCCAAATCGCTCTGCGTGCTCACGCGGCATGCGTTTTGTACCCCCATGCTTCGCTACCTTGAACAGCTTCTCCTGGTTGGCATTCACCAGGCGTTGGCACCAATGCAGCCACCATTAGCCAACGTGGAACACGCCCTCTGCAATCTCTTCCACGAGGTACCCGTTCCACCTCGCGGGTTGACCGTCCAGCTTCAACTCGCAGATCTCACGGTAGCACTGGAGCGACCCACGTTGGCCGAGTTCCCGTTTGACACGGATATGGAGCTCGTCACGTTCACGATGCTGACGGTGCCACCAAAGCTGTTGCTGCGATTACACCACCACATATTGCTGGAGCACTGCGTGTTGGTCGTGGGCGGTGACGTCGTCGCCGTGTCGGCGATTGTGGAAGCGCTCAAGAGTCTCATCTTCCCGTTAGCGTGGATACATGTCGTGATCCCTAGCATCCCGGATGCGCTCGACCTGGGCACGCTACTGGAGGCACCCGTGCCCTTCCTTGCGGGCGCTCACACGTCGCAGGTCGCGGATATCCTTGTGCCCCCCAATGTCGTGCTATTTGACGCGACCGAGGCGCGAATCATTCTGGGCACTGGGGGCAAGCCCCGAAGTGCACCGCAGCAACGCAGCAAAAGCGCACGAGGGTTCCGATTGGGGAAGAATGGCATCAGCAGCGTTCCTCACGGTGGTGGTAGCGGACGTACTGGTGGCAGCTACGCATCTAGCTCGCGTAGCAATCAGAGCCAGATTGGTGGAGACAACAGCGTTTCCATGGTGCAGTTGCCCGTTTTACCGGAAGCCGCATCGCGTACGAAGAGTAAGTTGATCGCGTTACAGTCCAGTGAAGTCGCTCGTAATATGGCCAAGGAGCTTCAACAGCGGCTCTGGGAGCGGCGACTTCAGTTGCAGAAGGCAGCCATGACGGGACTCGGTCTTCCACCTCCGCCATCTTCGTCGTCAGGATCGACAGCACCGACCCCATCCGGACAAAGCGGATTGCCTGTGATCTCGCCCACGGGGGTGTTTCTGGCTCGACCAAACACGGTGACACAACGAATGACCTCCCTATTGGTGGAACTCACAGCAGGGTATCTACAGGGATTCTCATCCTTTCTCATTCCCGGACGGGGCCCGCAGGGATTTGCAAGCGAAGTCTTTGCGGCGAAGAAACCCAGTGCAACCCGGGTACGTTGCGTAACCCATATGAGCAGGCGTATGACCAAACCATGGTGGGGCGCTTTGCTCAAATTACCCAGCTAACTTTCTCTCTGTCGGTCTTGCTTTGTTGACGGGTTACTTGCGTGACTGGACATGGTTGCGTGGACATAGCCATTCTTCCGGGCATTGACGCAAACCGATCACTTTCGTCAACTACTGGTGCAGCACGACAATGATGCACGTGGATGCCTGCCAGCCGAGGAGGCGCACAAGCTTCAGATCCTGCACCGCACACTCTTGCTCTCGCGCAGCAGCCCATACGGTACTAGTGGCAGCATGTCGGGGAGTTCCCAGTTGTTGGCCTCGTTCTCGCCGTCTTCCACGAGTAAGACCATTGCAGCCCATGCACCGGCACTTGAGCTGTCGCCCACCGTGAACAGCCATGACAAGAACAGCGTTGCCAGTGGCATGGCCAAACGACGAGACGACTGGCGCTTCCCGGTGATCAACGTGGACGCATTCGGTGCTCCACGCATGATCGTGTTACCAACGAATAAACAAAGTGAAAACGCCAACAGCAGCTATACTAACAAGGTGTCAGTCAGCAGGAAGTCCTCGTCGCAGCCCGGTGGCGCTGCTCGACGGGTAGGACCCCCCCTGTCTATCACCATGTTCAGGCAATGCCATGGTCAGGTTCTCTCGGATACTGACTTTGCTTTGGTCTGCAATGTCGTTGATGTTTTGGTGTGTTTGTGTACGTGACAGACGTCGATAGAGGGATCGGATTGGATGCAATCGTTCTTGCGCTCAGTGCCGCTGCCATCGGCGCTTACACATATCGAGGCGAGGGATTCGTCAGTGCTGTCCAAGTCACAGTCTTCCACGCCGTCCCGTGTTGCAGCGACTGCACTCCCTGCCACCTCCGTTTTTGAAAAGGCCTCTGCAAATCTGACACGCACGCGGACACTCACAGCTGTTGACCACAGCTCACATGCCACCCCCATTCGAGGGCAGCGTGCATTGGACACGAGCGTGCTGCCATCCTCATCCTCATCGTCGGCATCGTCATCCTTATCATCCTCCACACCGCCCATTGGTGTGCAGTCCATCTGGCTGCTCACCACTGCCTCCTGCTCGTGTCGCGATGTTGTTCACCGGTGCACGCAACAGCTCGAAGCCGCCCGCACTCGTCTCCACTCTGCCAACAGCAACAGCAGCGACAATCTCAGCCGCGTGAATGGTGTGGCGGTGATGGCCACGACGAATGCCTACTGCGCGCTGATCCACGCGCTTACGCGCTGCCGTAGCAGTGGCCATGCCAGCGAGGCCAAGGCCGTGTTTGACGAGTGCCTGCGTGAATGTTCCACCACCGCAGCCACCGCAGCAGCAGCACCGTCACCTTTGGGGAGCGTTGTGAGCAAGGCGAGCCAACCACAGCTGTGGCGTCCGTTTAGCGCGCTTCTACGCTGCTACTTCATGCACGGCCACGTGCAGCGCGCGTTGGAATTGCTGGGCCAGATCGTGCCCGATCAGGCCGATCTGGCTCTGCTGGACCCAGCACCGCAGTTTGCTGCCTCGGTGCTTACGGCAAACTATGATGTGCTGGAGATTGAGCGCGTGTCGCTCACATTTGGCTTGGGCAACCTGGGTCTCTGCCTGGCGCCACGTGCAGGGCGTGGAGGAACGATGGGGTGCGAGGTCGTGGCCTTCCAGCTCGAGGAGGACGACGAGGATGAGGAGCAAGAGGATGGCGTCAAGAAGACATGCAACGGTGATCAGCGTCGCAAGAGTGGTGGGAACAATGCGCAAGAAGAAGCGAGCGGCGTGGAGGAAGAAGAGGATGTGGCGACAACCAATACCGACACGCTCACGGCAGCGGGGCGAGCCGGTCTCCGGTTGCATGACGTGGTGGAATCGATCAATGGTGAGTGTGTACTGGCTTGTTCGTTTCGGGCCACGGTAGCTACGCTCAAGCGAGCGAGTCGTCCCATCACTGTCACCTTCGTGCGCGGACTTGAGCACTTGGAACAGTTCGCGAGCGAGGGACGTGGCTCCCGTCGCAGCTCAGCATCCACGTCGTGCTCGTCGTCAAGTTCCTCATTTTCGTCGTCATTCACACTCTTTGATGGACTGTTAACGAACGGGAACAGCGGCAGCGGCAGCAGTAGCAGTAGTCGAGGCACGTGTACCAGTCGTTCGCTCGAAGCCTCTGCATCAGCGACCGCTTCCACCTCGTCATCTTCGCTGTCACTTTCCTTGTCGTCGGTACCCGCTCCACGCAGGGATCTCTGTGACCGGTTTGGGCTGCTACCGGCGCACGGCATTCGCATCACAGCGAGGGCGGACTGTGAGCGTTGCAGCACACGTCTGAGTGTATTGCAGATCGCTCAGGGCTGGTCTCGAGATGCCCACGACTACACCACGGCGTGCCCACAATGCGCACATCGCCTTGTACCACGGCTCTGGGTAGTACTGGGCTCTGATGTTGCTTCTGCTTCTGCTTCTGCTTCGGCTGGTGCTGATGCTGTTGCAACGATGGACGATCAGCAGAACAAATGCGGTGTCTGTGCCAAGGTGGAACAGCTTGAGTGGCTCTCACTGCCCGTGCTACGCAAGGAGCTTGCCAATTTGGCGCAGCAAGTGCCGCTGGCACTGCTGTCGATGAAGGCCTTGCGTGGGATGAACCCACGGATCTACTGGAACCTGGTGGTCAAGCTGCTGGCGTTGGCCGAGCCACTCCGCTTTATGCAGCTACCCAATGCCGTGGGGGCATCATCGTCATCATCATCATCATCATCATCACCATCAGCCACACGTGCGACGACCGATAGCGCTGCAGTCGCTATGCCGCCAACGAGACCAACAACACCAAGCGCGTCATTGTTGACGATGGAAAAGGAACCAAGCGGCGGCGTCGGCGGTGGAATCGCGGACGACGCCGAGATGCAAACATTGGTGGCGCGTGTGATTCAGCGTGCCACAGCATGGCACAATCAACATCCGAGCGGGAAGAGCCTAGCCGATGTACTGACGGAGGTCACGCGGGCGTTGCATCGCCAAGCCCACAAGGAAATGCGAGTCAGGCAAAGCAGGCATGGCTCACAGGCGCTGGGCCCGCGTCGCCTGCTCAAATTGCTGAGCAGTGCGAGCCGAGGGAGACGGAAGAGCAGAGCGCAGCAGTCAGTGACGGATCAGAAGGTGGAAAAGAGCTTGCATAGGGCAATGGCAAAGAGGGAGATGAAGATGAGGGCGGAAGAAGAGGAGGAAGAAGAGGAGGATAGAAGCGGAGAGGACGAGATGGAGGAGGACGAGCCTGCATGCTTGCGCAACAGCCGCACGCTCAGCACAACGGAGGACCCGGAGCTCGACGTCGAGGTGGTGCCGCCTCTGCATGGCCATGAGCAAGATCACAGCCACAGTCGTGGGCACAGTGGCGACGCCATCTTCCGCGCCGCCGCCAAGATGAAGGCATATCATATGAAGTTTCTACCAAGTCTGCCCTCGGCACCGTTCCGTCGTAGCTCACGCACGATGCCCGCGACCAGCGTGGGGTAGCTTAGGCGCCGAATATGATCGTGGCTATATGCGCCATGTAGGCAAGGTAGAGGGGAAATGAGAGGAGACCCCCACTGATGAGAAGGAGAATCAGGAGGAGAAGAAAGGAAGGTGGAGACGGATAAAGAAGACTCGTCGTGACGAGGCGCTTGCTCTATGCTAAGGTATTCTGGTTCGTTCGCTGAATGGCAATTCACTTTGACAAAGGTTCGTCCATCTCGTGTCTCCCCCACGAGCGCAAGAAACCTTCATGATGAGCACGGCCAACATCCAGGCAACCACCACAGACCCTGTTGACAGCTTTTCGCCATCATCTCTGGAAGCGCAGGTTGCAAGTTTTGGTGCGTTCCAACAAGCCCACCCGTCGTCGTGGACACTCACGGCAATAAGGGAGACACGCATGCAGCTATTACCGCATGTATTGGCAAGTAATCACTCCACGGTGCATTGGTTGAACGTCGTGTTGCATCACTGGGAACAAGCGCTCTTATTACTACTGGCACGCTCAAGCGAGTGTGTCCCCATGCTTTGCGACGAACTGTGTGAGTTGGCTCGGCATTTGGTCATGATGGGGGACCTAGCGCGTGCTCGTAAGCAACTCGCTATGGGGATTCGCGTGGCTCGTGCGCAACCACAGACGATGGAGTCGGCCATCCCCGTTCGTGCATTGCTCTTGCATTGTGTGGCGTTGGAACGACGCTGGCAGCGATGTCGAGTTGGGTTGAGTCGACATGGCTCGCTTCCAGCGCCTGTACTGGCGCAGCTGTTGGTCGAGCTCCGTGACTTGCGAGCGAAGGACCTTCCGTACGCAGTGACACTGTTGGTAGACGAGATGCGAGTGCTGGCGTTCATGCAGCGCCACAGCGAGATCATCGACACGTTGACGACCATGCACAACAGCGCCATGATGCAGACCAACGCCGCGTTGACGCTTTTCTTGGCGCAAGCACTCTCGGTCCGAGGCTTCTACCTCGAGTCTATTCACACCGTGACGGCGTTCCTATCTACCCACGAAAAGGAAGACGACCAAGAAGAAGACGCAGCAAAAATATCAGAGCTCAAGCGTCATCGCCAGCAGTGGGAAGAGTTGGTCACGCGCAAGCAGGAGGCGGATCAGTGTCCGAGGCACACAGTCGAGGAGGCGGCAACGGCTGAAGCTCTCTATCGCAAGTGTCTGGCTTGTGTACCCACTGCTGGCAGCAGGAGCACCGCTGTCTCGTATCCACAGCTTCGGGCGTCGCTCCTGCTTGGGCGTGGGAATGCACTTGTCGTCATGGGTGAGACGCAGACCGCAGTCCGAGTGCTTCGCGAATGTGTGGCACTGACTCCAGCAAATCAGATTGCGTGTCTGCGGCTTCGTACCGTTGAACTCTCCCTTGATGCTGAGCGTCTCCGTCAGCGTTTACCGCGTTCGTAGGCTGGCAATCAGTCCCAGGTTTCGCTCTTGATTAGATGGTGATTTTGATTTTGATTTTGTTTTGTTTTCGAGTCTGATCTCAGGATTTCCAGCCAGTGTCTGAGGGGTACCGAGTTGTCTACTTTTAATGACTACTGTTTGCGGCCCATGCGCACATGTCCATCTTCATCCAGTGAGATCTTCATGCCAGCACTATGCAAGGCTTCTTGTGCCGCCACCGTGGTGGCCGGGTCCAGCCCCTGCGGTCGTAACTCGGCGATATACGCTTGGTTCTCGGCGTTGTCTTCACAGAGATGACGCAACGCGACCAGAGACCACTCGCGCAGCATGGGGTTGTGCTCATCAATATTGCAGTGATGCAGGAACAACGGGAGGAAGCCCCCTGTGCGTACGACGTCTTGATGCGCGCGCTGACGGTAGCACAAATTGCCGATCACGCGGATGAGCGCCGACCGGTACCCGACTGGCTCCATGTCGTGAAGCGACGAGGGTGCAGTGGAAGTGGAGGATGAGGTACTCTTGCCCAACGGACGCCACCGCCATGTGCGCTCCAACTCTTGCAGCAAACTCGTGAGCAACTGGGTTGCCGCGACACGGTCCTCCTCGTTGTCGCTCTTCTCAATCGTCAGTTCACCAAGCACATTCAGTAGCAGCAACTTGGCGTCGCCTTCGAGCTGCATCCACATGACACGGCGTGCGTCGTCGGTCTCTTCTGGTCGATCGTCTTGCTCATCAGAGATGAGGTACTGGAACGTCGACACGACGAACGGCATAGTTCCGACTGGTAGCAATAACGCAGCCTTTTCATCAACAGCCTGGGCAATACCTCCACGGCGAGCAGACGTCGTCCACAGCGCGAACATGCGCAGCAGGATAAGTTGTTCCGGTGTGACCCGCGACCAGAGACGGCTCAACAGGTGTGCGCCCACAGCGCTGTAGATCTCCTTGATGTGACCATGCTGGAAGAGGATTCGAAACACAAGTGCAATCCATTCAAATGCCGGGTCCTCATCGACGAGTGGCTGGGTCACCATTGATGGGGCTGCAGCCGCAGGTCGTCTCAGGCAACGCTGTAGTAGCGTGATAATGAGTTGCCGAGCGTGGACCTAGAAAAGTAATACGTACATCCCTCCATCACTCCATTGCCTAGGAAAATAATTGGGAAAACTGATAACAAGAAGAACGTACCAGATCTGCGCGTCGTGAGACGATGCCATCGCTAGCAGCATCCGCACTGTCCGTACCATTAATGGCATTCAGCAGGAGGGCAGCAGTGAATGCGACCACTTTGCGGTGCTCCTGACACTCGACAAGCAGTTTCTTTGGTGGGTGGGGGCGGGGAGAGAGATTAGAAACAGGTAGCAACGGATTAAGAGTGCATTGTGCAGGATAAACAGAGATGCTGCAACGTACATGGAAATCGTCCGGAAAGTAGAGTGCCCAGACCGTTTGCTGGTTCGCGACGCAGCCCGTGACACCATTGACCGAGAATTGAAGCGCAACTTGCGTCAACAAGATGATTGCACTGCAAAACGATTGCATGGATAACAGCAACACAAGAGCAGACACATGATCAGTTGTAGTATAGATATAGGGCTTTTTTCAGTGTGTGTGTAGGGAGGAGGGCAAACCTACCTATGGAGCTCGGGCTCTTCCACATCCACCCATTGAGAGCAGCGCATGATCAGTTCATGAGCCTGTGAGATAGTAAGCGTGGAATGACGACATGTAGAGAGGAAAAAACAGATCATCATGACATTTGTCCATCCATCAGGAAGTAAGTATCCAATTCGATCCCACAGCCACAACATCACACAATCCAATCCAATCCAGTACAGCGCACGGGAAATTGGGCATAATGGCGTACATGGCGGAGAAGCCCATGTGTGCGGCACGCGTCCTGGTTGGTGGGGCTCTTGACGCATGCGTTCCGCAGCACTCGGACGGCAGACGTCGCCAACTGGAGAGCGTGCAAGGCGGCTTGCGCGTCCACCACCTGCAGCGTGGCGTTGCTCAGCCCATCGGCGGCGACGTCGCTCATGGGCGCTCCCTTGGGCACCGCGAAGGAATAACTCAGACCGTCATTGTCATCGTCACGGCTCGGCTGTGTATCCTCTTCACTGGAATGAGCGTTGGTGTTGGTGTTGGTTTCATTGCAGGAATCAGATTTCGATGTCTGAGCGTGGGTCAGTTGTGCATCGATGGCATCACAGCAGACGCGCAAGGTAATCGTGATGTTGGCCCAGAGCTCCGACCCTGCCAATCCGCTCCTATAGAAGGTATTCATATGAAAAGCCACCGATTTGAATGTCAGTCTCTGTTTGCTTCTACCAGAAGCGAGCTACAATACACAGAACAACAGCGACTGAACCACGCCCACGCACCGGAAGGCATCGTCACGGCACTGCTGTGCCATCTCCTCCAGCTGTGTGGTCGTATAGGGCGCAGTGGCGTTGCCTGTGGCCGCGGCCGTGGCCATGGCCATCCCGGTTGGCATTGGCATTGGTGTCGAACTCATGTCCATTGCTTGCATTTGGGCGTGTTGTCTTCCAATCGCCGTCTCCTTTCCAGAGTGTAGGAATCGTTGGGAGTGATGGTCGACTTGTTGCAAGACAGGAGAGGGCTTGTGTTTAGGTGGGCTACTGTACTGTACAAAGGTTCACTGGAGGTGAGTTCACCTTTGTGAAGATGGCGCTGAGTCAGCAACGGCCCACCTGCTTCCATTGCGACACGGTGATTGGTGGAATGTACAGTAGTAACCCTGACCCCTACGGCGCGCTCGCGCCACATTCCACTAATGGAAAAAGTATACAAAAAGCAAGTACACCCTCACGGCACCTTTTCGCGCATCGAGATCCATTTGGGGGGGGGAGTTGCAGAGCGTGGCTGTGGTTGTGTATTATAGCAACCGCGTACCTTGGTGCGACATCATCAATTCGCCGTCCCCTCCTCTCCCCCCCTCCCCTCACCCTTTCTAAAATGCAGACACAGGTGCTGTGATGTGTGAGCAAGCAAACAAGCACACCCGACGTCAGGAACCAGTGAATGACGTGGGGGGCGGGACTTGGCGAGAAAAGACGTCGCCTCTCCCGTCTTATCCTCAGCACTCCCGTTTGGTTCGCACTTGACTTGATCATATCCGGAGCGCAGTCCTTCACCAGTGCAACCAGCCAGTTAGATGTTGCACGTTCCCGCCCACCACCCCCACGTCTTGCGAGGTTGCAACCCCCTCGCACAAACATCTTGGGGATTGTATCGAGAGGACCAAAGGGGGGAGAGAAGGAGGACGAAGGTCGAGGAGCGCCCCCCCTCCCCAACACCACGAAAAAAGAAAGAACAGAACCATTGAGAGAAAACACCACCCACACGCGCGGCGCAAGCACCCACACGCATACACACCGCCACCCTAAAAACCTCGACCACTTTCCTTTTCATTTCGCGATTTGGCAGACAGCCCCCAGAACCCCCCCCCCACACACAGGACCGCGA
>JAADWT010000700.1:0-15653 GCA_023336285.1 Pythium grandisporangium
CCCCCCCCCCCCCCCCCCCCCCCCCCCCCCCCCCAGAGAGAGAGATTGGATCAAGCAGTCGACTTGCGCTGGACAATGGTTTTTTGCAAATGCCATTGGCGCTGCTGGTGGTAGTGGTGGGAAAATTATGGCGCCAACCATTCAGCGAGGGTATCCTTTTCGGATTGGGCGGAGGACATGGGGGGACGCGCCAAAGTAGGAACTGTAACGCAACCTGCCCGAAATAGTGTGGTCCACATGCATGGTAGAATCGGAGTGTGGTCCACACGCATGAACCTCTGGGCGAGAATAGTGTAGCCATGGGGGTGATTGATCATCATGGCGAGAGATTGGACACGTGGACGACGAGTTCGTTAGTGGGGTGCCGAGGTGCCGGGTGGCGCAGGATCTGGACCTGTGGATCGGACTGATGCTGCTGCAGGTACCCCACCCCCATGCACGGGGTCGTGAAGGCGGCGGCGAGCTGGACGTGCGGTTGATCCGTGGACATGGCGGTGGTGGCTGTAGTGGTGGTGGTAGTGGTGCTTGGCTCGTGGCGACGACGTTTACTGCGTCGTACGGGTGGATCGCTGGCACTAGTCGTAGTACTATCCAGTAATACGTGGCCTTGACGCTGCATAGGCGCTGCAGTGAGTACGAGGACACCGCCCTCCACCGGGATCGCGCCGTTGTCGTCTCGCGCGACAGCAAAGCTCGAACTACTCGATTCAAATAGCAATATCGCACATGCATCGGTACCCCAACATGAATCCGTGTCCCGATCGAGAAAGAAATGCAGGATGTAAACCTATACATACCTGAGGGTGTGGTCCACATCACACGAGCCATCACGTAATGCGTGCCCCAGCGTATTCACTAGATTGCTTCGAATGAAATGCTCACCACGTCCCGTGCATGCCACCGCATACCCTGGCTGCAGAACCGTTGCACGGTTTACTCGATGGCCGCGGCTACTTTTTCGCGAGGAACCACGTGCTGCTGGCCTAGTATCCCTTGCGAGCCGTGGGTTGCGCGCATCACACCCCATGCGAGGACAACCAGCAATGCCCACTCGACCGGGCACCTTGTACAGAATGCCACCGCTGGATAATGCCGCGGCCATATTGCCCTTGGCGTCCATGCAGACGGCACCAACCGTGTCCCCGTGGTAACAGGTGGAGGGTGCTGCTGATTCGCTGGCCACCGTGTGATCATCCTCTGCCACGCTCGAATATGCGTCGCCATCCGTCATCTGCGCCAACGCATGCCATTTCTGCCACTGCTTCTTGGCACTGGAGGTAACCTGAAACGACTCCGTTTCAGAGGACGAGGTACCCAGACCCATGCGTGCGGCCAGTTCTCGAGCATGTTCACCTACGACCACGAGGGGAGGTTCACGGCCTAGGATATGATTTGATGGCTCTGGCTCCGTGGTGACGACGGCGGTGCCCGCTTGTTCCAGCAGTCCATGCGCCAATGCCGAGGGCTCAGCAACGCCACGCAGATTGGCACAAGCACCCACCAACCCCGTAGCTCCACAGACCACGCTGGCTTCACACTCCACCACGCCCTGCTCCGTAAGGTTCGAGCCATGGCCGCAATTCGTGAGCGGATGGCGCTCCAGTACGCCGAGCACACTCGTGACCACCGCGACCGCTGGTGTCGTCGCTGTTGGTTGGTTGCCACGCGCTACCGCTTCCTCCAGCAATCGCTGTCCATGCAGGAGCGACTCTCGCAACAGTGCGAGGTATGGCGCCTCGTGGCGGCCCTCCCCGTAGCGCCCTGCGCCGATATGCACCGCCAGTGTCCAGCCCATTTCCGACCTACTTAGCAATGCAGGGGGAGCAAACTAGGAAATCAAACACTTGCATTTCATTGGTTAAAATGGAGTGCCTCGGCAGGATCCGGCAGGTAAACTTCCTGATCCAAGAGCTTACCCGTCTCAGCTAAGTATATAATGTGAGCGCTCTGTCTTATAGCCCCCATCCTAGAAGCTCGTGCATGGGCGGAGGAGATGAATCCGGCTCGCTCTCGCATGAATCCGGTGGAGATGGAGAATCCGGATCACGCTCGGGCGGTCCCTGCGGAGGAGGAGCTTGTGGTTCGCGCTCGCCCTTCTCGTGCCTTTTCCTTATACCCTCGCTCATAGTCTTCATCGATCAGATCATCTTCGTCCCCTTCGCCGTGGTATCGGTGAAATCCGGGCCCAGACCCGTGCCCAGAGCCGAACTCAATGCCCGAGCCAGAGCCAAACCCAGAACCAGAGCCGTCTCCCACCTGGTTCCTCTCGGGCTTCCCCATGCACTTGTCATACACCTCGTCGTTGCATTCGCTGCCCTTGGTGAACAAGCACTGCGCGGCGGCGCGCGTCGTGCACCAGCCATTGGTCACCGTGTCCCATCCGAATTGCGACTCCATCTTCGCGTGCGGCACTGCCTGCATTTTGGTGTTGGTGGCCACGTCGTCGTGGTGCAAGGTCACCATTTCCACGGCGACTGCGGTGCCCACAATGATCGCGACGGCGCTGGCCGCGGCGAACACGACGCGGCGCGAGGACGAGCGGCGAGGCGCCGGTGCGGGCCATGGACGTGGATCCTGGTGCTCCAGCAACCCAGCGGATTCATCTGTCGACATCATGATGCGCTGAGCCCAATCTTTTCCACTCTCACGCAGGAGACTCGCAAATTGCGTTATGCGTGTGGGCGGCATCTCGCATCTCCACTCCATAGTTCTTCTCTCGGGGCGCGCGCATGCATGCAGCCAACAACCCCGTCCCCTCCTCCATGATCCGCGCCCCCCCACCTTCAATCACCACAGCCGGAAGGGTCGGTTCATTAGTCCATTAACATTAATTGCGCCGCTCCACTCCGCTCCTGTACGTCCCCTGCGCGTCGCTCCCCACCGTTCAATTCCAATCGTCCCTCCTCCTCTTCCTCCACACGACTTTTCATGCTCTCCGTCAGGGATCCAAAAATTGCTGCCCCGAAATTAAGGTGGCCCACTTCATCCAAGCAGAAGGATCTCCCACCCAATACTCAGTACAGTCACCATGCGTTACAGTGACACCATTTGTCCAGCCAAATTTCATTGTTCTTATACGTTCCAAGGACAAAGTTATGTATCAGTTAGAAAAAAAATCGGTAAGTGCTGCCTGTTTTCGCGACCCGTTCAATGATGGCCTACGAATATAAGCCATGATAGCCGCGATCCCATCGGCTTGTAGCCCATTAAACGCGGCATACACGTACAGATCCAACGCAGCTTGAAGCGCTCTACGACGGGACATTGGTAGTTGAATGCTGTCGTCATCTTCATCGTTTTCGTCGGATGCCTCTGCGTTGTCTGCATCTTGGCTGTCCGGTTCCTCGTACCACTCGTCATTGTTCAAGTACGCTTCTGTGGTGATCGCATCATCTAGTGACAGTTTCGCAATCAAATCATCGAGCTCGCATTCCACGGATGAGTGTTCATTTTGTTGCTTGAGTCCGGTCACCATTGGCGCTGAAACAATCCCTGTGTGTGCCCAACAATTGCGAATAACTTCCTCGGGAACCTCCTTCCTGGCTTCGGCAGCTTACTAAAAAGATGTCAATAGATCCATCGCCTTGACTTGTGTTGCTAAATGTGCGCGTAGCTTAATACGAACAAAGCCGATTCCGCTCTTATACTGTGAGGTATGTGCGCGCCATGGCCGAATTTTGGAAAATGAGGCCACTTGGTCCCGTCAAAAACTGTCACTGTACCCTTGTGCTATTGTAGGCCAACAATTATATTAACTATGGATTTCAGTATGTGAACATTTCGTCAGTGATTTCGTGTTCTTATAAATCGTTTGTTCTTGGAACGTATGCCACTGGAACGTATGGTGACTGTAGTATTTAATACCGTAATGTCGATCGAACATGCCGCTATTCCCATCAGGTTTTAGGAGAGCGCGCGTCCCCTGGCCCCGGCCTGGCCTGTCCCGCCCTCCCTTTCTCTCTCTCTCTCTCTTTGTTTCTGTTTGTTTGCTCCAGCCAGCCAGGTGCGGGCGGGGTTTCCATTTGAAGGGCGCGCATTTTGGGGCGCGCACTGGGGAAGCCGCATCAGGAGGTGCTCATGGCGAACGCGCGATTGAAATTGGCCCGTGAAAAGGCCCGGAAACGAGTCCGCCACGATGTGGAATCGCAAGCAGAGTCTGTGCCCGAGGCGCCTGTCGCGAAGAAACGTGCCAGATCGCAGACGCGGGTGCGAAAGGAGCCGACAAGCGATGGCGATGACCCCGAGCTGTGCACCCCCGAGGCGCTAGTGGCGCGGAAATGGGAGGTGGAACAGAGGCTGCAGGACCTAACAATGGGGCGAACGCTGGTCCGAGTGGACGAACCCGGCGTGGACGCGAATGCGCGCCGCATGGAGCGTGCTCACCGTGATTTTCTGCTGCAGGAAATGGTGCGGATACAGCAAAGCTCATTGTATTTGGTGAGCGCTGTGGGTGGGTGTGTGGATCGCTGACTTGTATGGCTCTGTTGGCTCTTTGTGGACGTATAGGAATGGATGGCTGCGGATTTTGCACAGGAGCGCAAGTGGCGCGTGAAATCGGCACGCTCATTGGCGTTGTCGGTCGCTAGCCATCACAAGACCAAGGCTGCCCGGTTGCTGCGCCAAGACAAGGTATGCTCGCGTCACTATGATTGTGGTAGCAGTGTGTGGCAATGCGATTGTATATATCGCTATCTGTACACTCTGTTACCTGCCTCTCCAACTTTGGCTTCCACTGACGGAACGGAACGCGTTTGGAATGTTGCATGATCGTGGTGGGTGGTGCGGTGCTGTGACAGATGGAACAGGAACGACGGCGGCGGTTAGCGGCACGAATTGGGCGGGATGTGAAAAAGTTTTGGGGAAAGATTGATAAAATCATTGGCTTCAAGGTGAAACTGCAGGCGGATGAGTTGCGCAAGGCGGCGATGGATCGACAACTGCGGAATTTAGTGAGCCAGACAGAGCGATATGCGTCAGCGCTCGCGACCACGTTCTATGATGTGCAGGCAGATGGGGAGAGGGAAGGTGAAGGAGGCGGAGGAGATCAAACTGAGCCGTGCATGCAAGGATGCGACAAGGAGGAAGTGACAGAGGATACTGCCATCAGCGACAGTGATAGTGACTTTGATGGTACATCTGCGGTGGGTGAGGATGATGACGAGACGACAATAGCTGCCGAGGAGGCACAGGCGAGACACCGACGTCGACACGGAGACGAGGATGAAGAGGACGAAATCGCTCTATTAACGATGGAGAACGAACTGTCGATCGAAGAGCTGCGGCGGCGGTATATGGTTCTTGCTGAGACGAAGAACGTATCCGGAGCTGGTCAGATCGAAATGGAGCAGGCGGAAGGTGGGAGCGACGGAGAGGCTCAGACAGGGGTTGCTGAGGAGGAGATGGAAGATGGTGATTCAGATTTTTCTGGTGGGGGCGATGATGAAGCGGACGATGAGCGGACAATGGAAATCGATGAACAGGGAATTTCTCGAGAGGAAGTGACAGACGAAGTTGCGCGACTGCAAGAAGAAAGCTTGATGTCACTGGACGAGCTCCGTGCTCGCTACACTCTTATGATGGGAGGAGGTGAGGGTGTGATTAGCGAGGACGAAACCGCGGAAGACATGGACACACGAAATGAAAACAATGAGGAGAGCGAAGACTTCGATGAAGAATACCATCCTAGTGCTGCTGACAAAGAAGAAGTAGACGATGAACGAACAATCGAACACGCAGAACGTATGGAGTTCACACGTGTCGAGGTAGATGAAGAAGTATCCATGCTTCAAGAAGAAAGCGAACTTTCCATCGAAGAACTTCGTGCGCGCTACGGTCTGCTCTCGGAATCATTTTCTAACGATGGTCACATCCTGGATTATAAAATAGAAGAGGATGGAGAAAATCAGAAGGATAAAGAGGACGAAGTAGAACAGAGCTCGACGGTCGTTTCACTAAACAGCGATGGCCAGCGTGAAGACTACGAAAAAGCCGAGAACGTTAGCACAAAAGGGATCCAGCAGTCGTCGTCGCTGACACAAGGAATAAACAGCGATAGTTCAAGAGCTCTAATTTCGACACCGACCGCGTCGTCGTCGACCGGTTTTTCCGGGTCATCGGTCCCTCGCCTTTTTCAGCGCTCTTATCTGCTGTCATCCCGTCTTTCGTTGCGCGCTTACCAGCAAGCTGGGGTCAACTGGCTTATTAGTCTTTGTGACAAGCGCATCAACGGGATTCTGGCTGATGAGATGGGGTTGGGTAAAACGATCCAGACCATCGCATTGTTAGCACATCTTGCTACTGCAAGGTGCATCTGGGGGCCGCATTTAATTGTTGTGCCCACAAGTTGCCTGCTTAACTGGGAGATGGAGCTGAAACGTTGGTGCCCGGCTTTGAAAGTGCTGACATACTTTGGCTCAGCCAAACGCAGGAAGTCATTACGACACGGTTGGTCTAAGCCCAACGCTTTCCAGGTGTGTATCACGAGCTACCAACTGGTGGTGCAGGACGCTCATTGCTTCAAGCGAAAGAAATGGTTCTACCTCATCTTGGACGAAGCCCACCACATCAAGAATTTCCGTTCATTACGGTGGCAAACGCTACTTTCTTTTCATGCGCAACGTCGCTTATTGTTGACGGGAACGCCGCTCCAAAACCACTTACTTGAACTATGGGCATTAATGCATTTCCTTATGCCCCACGTGTTTGCAAGCCGACAAGAATTTGCATATTGGTTCCAGTCACCGTTGGGTGCCATGGTGGAGGGAGAGCGAGCTGTTAGTGATACGCTTGTTGCACAACTGCATGGCATCATTCGTCCTTTTGTTTTACGGCGTCTCAAGAAGGATGTGGCGAAGCAGCTCCCGGCCAAGGTAGAACACGTTGTGGTGTGTGCACTCTCAAAGCGGCAGAGACTGTTGTACGAGGATTTTATTTCACGCAGCTCCACAAGGCGTGCGTTATATGGACGTGGAGGTGGTGCAGGTGTGAACTTTATGAGCATGATGAATGTGCTTATGCAACTTCGCAAAGTGTGCAATCACCCCGACTTATTTGAGCCACGCCCAATTGCGTCGCCATTGGATATAACACCGATTACTTTTAGTGTTCCTACCTGTTGTGGCTACCTTGTGGATCCCCTCGAGTGGACAAGCTCTTCCTCTCAATCTTCATCGTTCTCAGCGTCCACTCTGGCGTGGTGGCCGTCGGCACTTCGCTTGCCCAACCAAGAATTTAATGGATGTGAGCGGAATACCAGCGTACGCGTGCGCCAGCTTTTATGCGAATATGATGACGTGGCTATGGTGAGATGTAAAGTGGAGGGGGAGGGTGAGCGAGAAGAAAGAAAAGCAGTGGAGGGACGAGGTGACGTACTGCGGCGATTCTTGCGGCTGGCGGAGAAACGGCGCGAGTACTGGAGAGAAAGGCGGACCGCGCAACACAAGCACCATCACGTGATGGCTACACTACATGAACCAATGTTTGGTGCAGATTTACTCCGCGTGTGTATGATGCCTGTGTTCATATCACCAGCGATGCAAGTGCATGTTGACCGTCGAGGGGATTTGGAACAAAAACATGGGAGCATCGACAAATCTCTGTCGGCGGCACCATCGTCAAGACAGCGTGAGTGGAGTAAACGATGTGATGCACTTCAATCGATTGTTCTAGATCCCGAGGAGCGTATTCACACGCTGGAACCGGTTCTTCGCCGTGCCGTATGCGTCGTACCCAAGGCCCGTGCACCACCACCTAGACTTGAGTATGGTGGTCGTGGATGGATGTCAACAGCCAGTTCCACGATTAATAACAGTGATGGCGATTTTTGCTACGACCACGTTCCTCTATCACTGTGGCGGAAACGACGACTAGATTGGCAGACTGCGACACGGGTTGTTCCAGTTGCGCGGCGTTGTCTTGCACCATACGAGGATACATTCAAGCGCACACAACTGTACTTTCCAGATAAAAGGTTGCTTCAATTCGACTGTGGCAAACTACAGCAGCTCGATCGCCTTTTGCGCACACTCAAACGCGGACAACACCGATGTCTTATCTTTACACAAATGAGCGCCATGCTCAACATTCTCGAGAGCTTTCTGAATATCCATGGGTACGTTGGATATTTCATGTTCTGGGGGGGTGAGTCACCAATGCAAGGTACATGGAGTGCTGATATTCGTGCTGGCTTTTGATTGGTAACATATGTAGGCACACGTATTTCCGGCTAGATGGGTCAACAAAGGTTGAACGGCGACAACAGCTCATGGATCGTTTCAATAAGGATGAGAAGGTATTTTGCTTCATTCTGTCGACACGGAGTGGTGGTCTGGGCATTAATCTTACAGGTGCGGACACGGTCATCTTTTATGACTCGGATTGGAACCCTGCGATGGACGCTCAAGCGCAAGATCGGGCGCACCGAATCGGGCAAACCCGGGATGTACACATTTACCGACTCGTGAGTGAACATACTGTGGAGGAAAATATTCTCAAAAAAGCGCAGCAGAAGCGGCATCTAGATGCCCTGGTGATGGCAGAGGGGCGGTTTACAACCGAGTTTTTTTCCAAAACAAATTTGCGCGAACTTCTGGTTGGTGACGAACATGAAGTTGGAGGCGCAAGTATTGAGGAGGTGGACAACGACGACAAAGTTGAAGTCGTTGGAGAAGATGGCGCAAAAGAGGATGATGATAGCGTATCCCTGGACGCCATTGAGCATGCGATGGCAGAATTAGAGGACGCCGACGATGTAGCGGCAATGCACGGTGCACGTGCCGAATTTCTGTCAGAGCAACGAGAATTTGACGATGAAGAAACCGGAAAAGACCGAAAAGACGGTGCCGTTTCTGTGTCGTCTGTGGAGGGGAGTGGTGATGGATCACGTGCGTCTACACCGTCAGCAACACCTGTACCCATGCAAATGCTGGACGAGGTAGGCGAGAATGATGAGGATGGTGATGATCGCTCCAGTGTGACCGAGTCCCAAGTATCTATCACGGTGGAGAGTGGTGATGACGAGGAGGACAGTGAAGTGGCTATCACCAGTAGGCAGTATAGGGGGAACACGTCCATTCGAAAGACTAGTGGGAACTCTGAGCGTCAAGACGAAGATGAAGATGGTGGCGAAGATGAGGTCAAGGATGGTGGCGAGGACAATGGTAATGATGCTGAGTCCGAAGATGATGCAATTACAAGCGACGACAACGAGGTGAGTGGGGGCAGCTCCGACAGCGATGATGACGAAATGGGCGAGGAGGATCTCAATGAACAAGATGAGTTTGAGGCGAGATCGCGGGGAGGTAGTCATAAGCGCATTCATGACGAAGTGACTGGATCTCGACTACGTGGGTCGAACCGTGCAAAGTTAAATGAAGCTGTACCTAACCAGCTCAAACCATTACAGCCACATCAACTGGAACAGCAACGAAGGGCGCATGAACGCGCAAAGGAACGTGAACGGGAACGGGAAGAAGAGCGAAAGCTCCAGGCCTGGAAGGATTCTGTGTCTTCGCTGCAACACTTTGAAGACTCTCTAAATGCTGTTGATCGGTATGCCCTGCATTTCCGGGAGCAGATCGATCCGCTATACGCATATGCACCTCTGACAGCAGCTTTAATAGTGAGTGACGGACAGTCATCGGAAGAGCAACAACGTCTATTGGAGCAACAGGAAGAGCAAGCTATGCGAGTGAACCTGGAAGCGGTTGAGGCGCAAAAGGTGGTGGAAGAACGAGCGTTACTCGCCGATGGCGAGCTCATTGTTGGATTGTCGCCGTCATTGGTAGATGACCAGGATAAGGGGTTGAGAGAACCAGAAATTGAAGGGGTTGACGAAGCTCGTGAACACATGCGCGATATAGACACGGATGAAATATTCTACAAACGGGAGCGAGGACTGGTTCACTATGAACGAAGACGGCGGCAGCTTTCAGGGGAAGCTTGGCAAGTCCTGGCGTGTGCTGTCACTGGCCATAGGTTCTATTTCAACTCGGACACGCGTGAGGCAACGTGGAATATTCCTCAAAGCTGGATCCATCGCGAAGAACTAGCTGTAGCACAGTCCAAGAGGTTTGCAGGGCTCCCTGTTCGCGTGATGCGCCGGTTGTTGGGCTTCCTTGAACCATATCCAGCCCGGTGGACGGTTCAACAAGTTTGCCATTCATGGTATGATGCAGCGCAGGATCCATCGCTTTGCATTCGGATATCGGCGGGTGAATGTCATGCCGCTAACGCACTTGCCCGTACGAACGCACCCCGCTATCCTGATACAGAGACCAAGACTGCGGGGCGTCTACCAAAACGGGATTTGGCCACCGTGCTGAAAATGGCGCCTCATGGAGCTACCGTGTTGTTTGGTTCGGGTGTGTACGAGGTGCATGATGTTCTGGAAGTGACAACCCCGTTGCGATTATTGGCTACGGCGGATGCGCACGTAGAACTTCGGATGACCTCACCCCGCGCTCAACTACGATGGACAGCGCGGGGTGGGGAATTGTGCGGCTTCCATATCACCCGACGCCACGATATCGATCAAACGTCTGCCATCGGAGCGCCTGTCAATTCGTCGGTCCCAGAAGTGGTGGTCGAGAAACTCCCACCGGCAACTCTCGATCCAAAGCTGAATATCAGTCGTGCAACCGCGAACGAAACTATTCCGACGCCTATAAACCCAACGGCATCAAAAACCAAGGAGGCAACGCTTGATAAAGTAATTCCAGCGGTGACCAAGAAAGCACCAGCCACCGTGAAAGCGACAACGACCGCATCTGCGTTGGGATGGCAGCACCTGTTACATATTACAGGAGGAGGTCGCTTGCGAGCACTATACTGTGATTTTGACGGAAATCATCAAGGGAATGCTTGTGTCGCCGTATCGGGGAGCTCTGCCAGTCAACTGGTGCTTCAACAAAGCCGCGTGTATCATTCAGGGTCCGGATCGGGTGTGCTACTACTTCGTGGGATTTTGGTGATGCATCGAAATGTTGTGCACCAAAATGCGTTTGCGGGGGTTACGGTGTGGATGGGAGACGCCCTTCTACGTCACAACGTTGTGGAAAGCAATCGACGGTTTGGTATTCGTTTATTGTACCACGCGAATAATGTCGTGATTGAGAACAACCGCGTTGTCGATCACCCGTGCGGCAATATGGATGTGGAAAATTCGGGTCGCCGCTTTGTCGTGCGTTGGAATGATATGGTCCGTGAAGAACCTCCGAATTTGCCGCACGATCATGGCACAATCCATTTACGTACATCCCGTGTAGAGGAGCGCCATGCTGTTGTGGGGAAAAGTGGTGACTCGGGTAAGAAAAACATCAAGCCGCCACGCAAGATTAGCACCACACCGACAACGACACCAGTGATCCCTAATGGGGGAAATGTTGGCGCCATGCCCGACACTAGTACCATGGCCGTGACTGTCACCCCCTCGGATGATTCTCGTAATAACGCGATACCCGGCGCAATCACTCAAGCTGTGCTGACTACGACTCTTGCGGCTCAAAAGGCTTCGCATACAAGTGGCATTGGATCAAAACCACCATACCCAGCGGTACCAGTGAGCAGCAACGTGAAGTTACCACTTGTGCCTGCACCAGTTACCATGCCATCTCTAGCACTGGGTCCGTCCGCGGCAGTGGCACCGTTTGCAAAGCTAAATCCCAGTGGTTTGGTGCCCTCTCAATTACCACCAGCCTCGATCGGAGCACCATCGTTAACAGCCGCGCTTTCACATTCAACGTCAGCACAAGCGACAACACCAACACTAAATCCAACAACAGCAGCGTCGATGGCATTGACTCCAGTGACTGGTCCTCCGAAGATACGACGCAAGCGCAAGCCCAAGATGGAGAAGGTGATCGTGCATGGTGTGCTCCTCGCGTTGCAAGACACGTGCGAGAAGAAGAACGAAAAAAAGGTTAAAAAGCCGCGTGGTCCGCGGCAAAGTAAAACGTTGACATCGGCCACTTCAACAGAATCCACGCCCACGGCAACCACGGAGCCACCAGGTCAAGACGTGTCAATGAAAGTGGCACCGACGGAGTCGCCCGTGACAGCCACCAATGATTCACTTTCAGAATCCCATGCGTCCGAGACTGTGACGCAAACCCCTGGTGATATGAAGCCTGCAGAGGCTGCATCTGGAGCACTCAAGAATGGATTCGCCAGTGGGTCCCATGTTTCGACTGGAACCGAGTGCGCACCCAAGCACGCGAATTCAAACACAGCTGACGTCGAGCCTGGCCCTGAAGAACCTGCATGAGTACTGTGCGTCCGCACGTAGTGGCACCGAATGGAGACAGTGGAGAGTAATTCAGTGAACCCGAGCTGTGATCAAGATTGTCAAGCCGCCCACGCATGGATGACAAAAGGCAAACAGGATTCCCCATTCAGCAAGCAAGTGTAGCGTAGTGGCAGCAATAGAACGAGCGAGAGATTAGGCTCTCCAACCTAGAGAGATTATTTATTGAACGAACCTGGAACGAGCGCGCTGCTGATGGAGCGCGACGATCGAGACGCGTTTGTTGGGTTGCATCCGTATACTTTGAGCGCTGTGCTGAATTTGGGTTAAATCATCCGGATAACACAATAACAACTATGGCCGCTTCCAAAAAAAATCCAAAGCAATCAATCACCAGAAGTTAACGTGATCGCCAAGGATCGTCCTAGGATCGAGCTGAAGAATGCTACGCGTCCTCACGCGTCCGTTTCGCGGGGCAGCCACTCGCACATGCTGCCGTCCTTCACCGACCGCGGTGGCGCAGGTGCCCAGGTCAATGGCTCGTATTCCGCCATCACGAGTGTTTCTTTCCAGTATGCCAGCGCCACCACCGCATCTCTTTGATCGTGTGTTACAGCATCGCGCCAACGTCGCACTGCTCGAGGCACCACGCCCAGATCCAAGCAGCGGTGTGGACCAACGTACATCGTGGTCATATGCACAGTTGCTGACGGAGGCGATGCGCCTACGAGACGTGATCCGGCATGTCTTCTCGTCTTCGTCATCATCATCATCATCATCATCACAACCCCACGTGGCCTTCCTGGGCAGTCGAGGCGCGTCCTACATTGCGATGCAGTGGGGGACTTGGCTTGCCGGTGCTGTGGCAGTACCTCTGCACCCAGCGCACCCACCAGAGGAACTGGAGTACATCCTCTCGGACTCGGAAGCCGTGCTTTTCCTGGTCAGTGATGAGTTTCACCCGGACACTGCGGTCATTGATACACCGCTGACTGCGTTTGTGCGTCGCCTGCAACAAGAACAAGAAGAGCACAGCAATGCGCTGCGTGTAATCGCACATGATCGGCCATTTGTGACGTCTGCTAGCGGTTCCTGTGTGGACCACCATGAACCAGAAATTCGGCATTGGTTAAGTGGGGGTGTCGACGACGCGGCGGCGCAGATCGTATACACGAGTGGCACCACGGGGCGTCCAAAGGGAGTCGTAACGACGCATGCGGCGCTGACGGCTCAGATTCACGACGTTGTCTCGGCGTGGGAGATGAACGAGCACGATCACCTGCTGCATTTCCTTCCATTGCACCACGTTCATGGCATCCTTAACAACTTGCTCTGTGTACAATACGCCGGTGGTTCGCTGGAATTCTTGGCATCAGCCAAGGCACCACTCATTTGGTCTCGACTGGGTGCGACGGCAGCATCAAATGCCAACGTTGGCCATGACGGCGACCACCACCGAACGGTGACAATGCTCATGGCCGTACCCACAATCTACATGAACCTACTGGAAGAGATGGAAAAGGTCACCGCAAGCGTAGATGATTCCACAGCGACTACTGCCTCGACTGCCACGCACAAGTACGAAAAGGCTCTCGAGGTGGCTCGTCAACTTCGCGTCGCGATCAGTGGCTCCATGGCCTGCCCCCTGTCCATCTTAAACCGTTGGGAGACGCTCACGGGGCTACGTCTTCTGGAACGCTACGGGATGACCGAACTGGGCATGGCACTCACAAACCCGCTGCACGGGGATCGCCATCTTGGATACGTTGGTGCACCATTCCCGAGTGTCCAGGCACGTCTCGTGGATCCCGACACGGAACACGAAATTGAGCTAGCGTCCGAGCAAGAGGGCGAGCTGCGCATCCGTGGGGCGACAGTGTTTCGAGAGTACTGGCGGAAACCGGAGGCGACGGCCAAGGAATTTGATGCTGATGGCTGGTTCAAGACTGGAGACATCGCGCAGTACAGCCAAGAGAAGCAAAGCTTCCGCATTCGTGGCCGTGCCAGCGCTGACATTATCAAAACGGCGGGGTACAAAATCTCGGCGCTGGACGTAGAACGAGTGTTGCTAAACCATCCACAAGTGCAGGAGTGTGCCGTCTTTGGGATTCCTGATGAAAAATGGGGCCAAGTCGTGGCGGCCATGATTCGTACAGGATCTGATACCAGTCTTCAGGACCTTGACGCTTTTGACCCGCCCCTCGGTGCATTTATGAAATCGCACCTTGCTACTTATCGCACGCCACGAAAATACTTCATTGTGGACGAGATACCCAAAAATGCCATGGGCAAAGTCAACAAAAAATCTCTTGCTGCCAAGTTTAGCTAAAACAGTTCGTAGAATAAAAGTTAGAGCTGTTGGATACGCTGGGTCGTCGCGTTGCTGTGAAAAGCGGAAAACAACAGTGAACGCATCAGCTGAGCTGATTTCCCACAAATTTGTCCATCTAATCACGCAGTCTTAGTGCCAATCCTACCGCTCATTTTCATCAATTCGATAGCACTGTACCAGCGTGTACATGTAGACAGCTGCCTGGTGCATCTCTTCGAATTTTGGTGTTGCCAGGTGGGTTTCGACGGCTTCTGCGGAGCTCCCTTTTTCAGCGTCATTACGGGAGACAGAGAGTAGAATCTTCTTCGTCCTTGCCGACATGGTCCACGCTTGTGTTCTCATTACACCTGAAGTCTCTACGGCTGAATGAAACGTTAAAAAGAAACCGCGCTCCAGATTACCAGAGGTTGCCAAATTCATACCACCAGAAATGTCCCCAGCATCGATTGATGAAAGAAAGGGGTGTATACGTTTGCTGTCAGCGACCGGATGTGCATCTGAAAACAGCAACCTCAATCCAATGAGCTGCGTGAAATCACATAAGAAGAGCACATAGTGCAAGTTTCATCCTACCAACTCTGTCAGCTTTCTGTTCATTCCATGGCTTGGACACAACGATAGATCCTGACTGTTGTGAAGAAACGCGAAGTGGACAGGCAGAAATTCCCCCAAATGCTCGCTTTTGCCAATCAATTGGAGGCGGGAGTGTAATGCTTTCTTCCGATGACATTGAAGACATTGATGATCCGTGGTATTCAACAAGCAACGATTGGGAGTGAGTTTTGTTGGCAATTGCCGAAAAAGATTGCCCAGTGACTCTGGGCAAAGGTGGTGAACTTGCTGATGACGGGACTATGGCCGACTCTCTCGAGTGAGAGGTTTGGTGGGCCCTGGCGGCATAGTTCCTTGGAGGAGAGAAACGCAGTGGACTGTCGCGCATGAGCGCTCGATTGCTGATAGAACAGAGCGGGAAATCGTACTGGTTGTTGGTATCTCCAGCAAACTCAACGCATTTCTGGCCATTCGGCTTGGAAACTTTTGGGAATTCGTGACATGAACTATTGGTAAAAAAAAAAAAAA
>JAADWT010000701.1:0-15648 GCA_023336285.1 Pythium grandisporangium
CCCCCCCCCCCCCTTCAGCTTCCCCCAGGGGATCCGGTGGCTGACCCATCATTGACCCATACACTGCACAGTGTAGCAGCCAGCGAGGAGGTCATGGTTAATTGGCAGTGTTGGTTTCTTGGTACAGTAGGAATCCAGCTGCTTTTCGGCGTCCATAGTGAAAGCAAGTGAAAGCGAAGGTGCAGTGTTAGTTCTTTTTCGCTTTCGACAGGCAACCTGTAAGTGTGCGTCCATTATCAGGTGAAATCCAACGCATTTGTTCTTAAAAGAAGGTGGAAACTGTATTAAAAGGAACCTCTGTCACAATCGAAAAATACCCTATTTTGTCCCTAAGTGAGAGTGCGGACCTTTTCTGGGAGTCACGCGTGTACAGGTTGAACAGCGACACCCAATTTGGATGTCGCTTTTTTGTAAAGTCGTGTGTTTGTTGGGTAATACTACTCACTAATACAGTACATATTGATGTTAAATACTCTCAGAGCTATCCGTGCCGGAGCCATGAACTGATTTATCTAATTTCGCCCTGCCTCCCCATCATTAGGTGCACAACTTCAATGTACGACCCACACAAGTATTATAGCACCAGCACCAACAATCAGCGAATGCAGCGCCGACAGAATGAATACCCAGCAAGATCCCCCCACATTCCGGATAAGGATGACATCTATACTCCACAACTTCTGCTTAAAGGATTTTAATCCTAATAAAATCCACCCTCATGATGGAACAAACTGTCACGCACTACAGTCCGGTACGCATCATCTTCAGTGACTGCCTACTGTTAATACCGACCCCATGACCCTGGATGCAATCCACAGATGCAGACACTTATGATGCAGCAATGGTGTTGAGCTCCGTCAGGCGTGCGGCGATCTCGCGCATGGCGCAGATCAGGCAGCTTGTCTGGATCAGATTCTCCACTTCCGGTTTCTTGGACTCAGTCGAGAGGTCGGTGTCATCCACACGAGGCGCCTTGACGACCGCCTCATTCTTCTCAAGCAGGTAGGCCCCGTAGCTTCGCCCCAGCACTGCGGCAGCACCGTTGATGGTGAACGATTCGACGTTCAGCATGGCACGCTCACGGCCACGACCATGGCCACCGCGCTTGCCGTGCAAGTTCCTCGTAGTAGGAGCTCGTGAGAACCACGACGCATGCTGAGCCGAGTCGGTTGGTGTTGTCGCAATGTGACCAGCAAGACCCGTGGCGGCATGGTACAGCTGGCTGGGCGCGCCCAGGATTCGATCAAAGATCAGGCTTCGTCGGACGGGATGGCCCGCTGCATTCATCTCGCCGTCGGATGCGCTACGGCGACGACCGTGTGGCCCGTTGGATTCCTCACTCTCGCCCAGTAAGAGGTCACTAGACGACGCCTCTGGCTCGGTGCTTTCCTGCGACATGGACTGTTCCACGGGCTGGCGGAAGACTTCGTCGGTGGCTCGCATATCCTCGTAGATCTCCAGTTCCAGACGGAACCCGCGGTTCAATGCATCCATAAACTCAGTGTACGAGATCTTGCCGTCGCCATTGCTGTCCACCAGACGCATAAAGTCAGCGACGTATTGCTCCATGCGAAGCGTGCCGCGTGCTGAGTACGGCACCAGGCGCTCCAGCAACACGGTCAATTCAGATGCGTCCACGACACCGCGACGATGCACGTCGGCGAGGCGAAAGGCCTCCTTCATCTGCATGAAGATGGCCTTCTCGTCGGCGTTGGAGTTGGAGAAGCGCTCACCGAAAAGCGTGGCCAATGTATCCAATGCTGACTCGGTAGAGGCTGCCAGAGTATCCTGACTGGCATGCCATTGCATCTGTGTCTCCAAGGTGACTACCGGAGCCTCGCCAGTGTGTGAAGAAGCGGGCATCTCTGGTTCGTCACGATACTCACCCCCGCCACGATCGCTAGTATTGCCCTGAGGGTCAATGCACACGATTGTGGTAGACCCTGTATGTTGCTGCCAGTCGGCAAGGTCCACGAGGATGCGCAGATGCGCGAGCAGGGTACGGCACTCAGATAGCACCTTGTTGTACTTGTCGTTGGAGAAAACGGGGCGCCACAGATCCGGCTCATATGCGGCTTCCTCAAGCAGCATCGCCTGTTCTTCCAGTTTGGCCTGGAAGGTCTCCTCGACGGCGCGGCGCAGCTGCTTGATGGCAGCAGTATCCAGCACACCATCGTCGTTGTCGACCTTGGGGCTCTTTTGCGTATTGTCACCAACTGCACGCGAATAAGAGCGTCGCTCCATGGCGACATGGTGGCGGTAGACACGGGTCAGACATGTACTATACTCGGCCAAGTATTCTTGAATGTTTTTACGCAGCACCGAGCGCGCGCTGCGTGGCTTGAGCGATAGTTCCGTGAGCATGAGGGTGAACATGCCGAGAGTGTTCTCCGTGAGACTGGAGTATGTGAGTGGGGAAGCCGTGCTGTTCCCATCATCACTGGGCTGGCCTGGATCGCGGCAGCTGTGGTCGAGGAAGACTGTCGCTGCCATGAATGCGGACACCATACCCGCGCTCTTGATGTAGCTGCCCGAGTAATACACGTATATGGAAAGCGCGGACCACACAAACAGCGCGGCGTTGTTGAGCACATTGTAGCTCACATCGCTTGAACATTCACAGATGAAGGCGCTGAGGATGGATGGAACCACCGTGCCGGCCACGAGCCCGGTCAATCGATTCACAGTATTGCTGAACGTACCGCCTGCGCCACATCAACACGGTTGATACCAATTTGAGTCAGTGCGAAGGACTACGGTGAGGGTGGGGGACAAGGACAGTGGAGCAAGTACGTACCAATGTTGTATTGCGCGACGATAGCAATCGCTGAGGGCACCGTGGAGCTGAAGCCAAATACGAAGGTCGAAAAGCAGACGCCGATAAAGACGCCTAGAGTCGTGCGCAGTGAGAATGCAAGGAGCCGCCGAGGATATCGCGCACGGTCACACGAATCCCGAACAACGCGCTTGAGGAACGTCGCGATACGATGGCGTGCACTATAGTTCTTGGCGTTATAGGCGCGCTCGAACTTAACCATCGAGCGCACTAGCGTGTGGAATGAATAGAGGAAAAGATGTAGCGGTAGTGATGTTGCTACATCGTCTGCGGTGGTTCCCTTTTCGGCAAGTAGCTGGCGATAGCAGTGCGTATACTTGTTCATCAACGTCTCTAGGTGCTCTTCCAGAAGGGCGAATCGTGGTTCGGAAACGACTAAAGATATGGATTCACGTGCATACGAGTCATGATTGTTAGTTGAATGACTGACAGTACATAACGGTGGAACGAGGACGATAGGAGAAAAACGAGTCCTACCTTTGACGGCAGCAAGCACTTGGTGTGAGATCGCTTCGAGTAAATCGTTCGTCTCCATCTGCAACAAGTAGATATCGCGCTGCATCGTGTCCATGAGCTTCGTGTGCGTCCAATGACACGCCTCCTGTTCGATGGAAAACTTCATCGCCTGTAAATCCTTGAGGAGGCGCGCGTATAGCAGGACAAACTGTTTGGCCGACGTTTTGTTGAATTGAAAGTATGTGCCGCCTCCCACGAGTTCCTCCCACCACGCTTCCTCCAACAGTCCTTTCATCGTGCTGTGTCGCGTCTGAGCCGCCGTCAGCAATCGATCTAGGCGGAGACGAAAGAAATCCATCTTGCGGATGTCTCTCGCACGGAAGCAGTAGGCATCCACCATGAGGTTCAGCACCTCGCGAATTTCGGTGGGGGCCTCACGAACATTTGCTTGAAGGACGCGGGTAGCACTGTACACAGATTCAATTAGCGTCCGCAAAATACGATTCAACAAAGCGCTGGCGGAGTGTGGAGACAACGTACAAGATGGGGTAAGGCAGCATCATGGTGATCAGCGCGATGAGCGTTCCTACAAAGCCCACGACGCTGTAGACGGCGAGATTGGCCATGAGGTTCTCCTCCGTGAACCTTCCTTGGCCTTGGTCCTTGCGCGTCGTGGGGTCAACGGGATTCATCGGACTCACCACCGTCAGCACTATGACACGGAGTCGAACAAAACACACGCAACCCGTCAGTCTGGATCAGCTGCGCCGTCTTGCGTGAAGAGACATCGATCCATTGTAGTGCGCATGCTCCCTACAACTACGTCACACGTACTGAAGTATAAATTGGTGCTAACGGCGAATTTCTTGGCACTGTCAGACTATGCGAAGCATGGGCAGGATAGTCAAAAGGTACGATTAGAGTTTGGTCATCAAGAGAGGGAGCAGTGATACTGCTTTGCAGTGACAAGACTTACCAATGGAGCCAAGAACATGACGAACGTGAAGGCGAGGATCAAAGGCAGGATCTTCCCCCAGTCATCGAGACTGATGACGTAGTCGTGGCCACCCAAGACCGCCTCCATTGTGATAATATTCGTTTGGTGCATCGGGATTAAGGCAAATACTGCGATACTGTAGGCCAGCGCGAGGACCACACCCAATTCAATCTGCCACATTTGCTGGATTGCACCACCAACGTTCCGCGAAGCGGCAAATACAACCATGACGGCAGCCCAGCTGAGTCCGCCCAGATAGTAGTACGAGGGCAACAGGTACCAGTCCTTCTCGCTATCGTTGGGCGCGCGCGTCTGCGCCACGCCGGCCAGCAAGACGCCACACGCCAGACGACTAGCCAGCGCGACATTGGTCAGGAAAGCAGCTATGATATCATATGGCGCAGCGTCAGAATCCACCAAGAATGTCAGTATGCTTTCAATTGAAGCCAATTTAATCAGATCAAATCAAATCAATGCCCATTGTGGTGTGCACATTACGGTGTCGCAATGGCAAAGAACGAGGTCAGGTCGTACAGGACGTACCTCGTGGCTCGTCGAGGTGCATGATCTTCTTCACACCCGACACGATGCGCGCTGGCACATGCAGGAGCGTAGATTTGTCCGGATCACTCCAAGCTTCACGCATGTGGATCCGCATCGATGTCTCACTCTGGTCGCGGGGTGAATGCAGCCGCTGGAATGCGTCTGCTGGTGAAGATGCCTCCTTCGCCGGGTCATCGCGCGCCGACCGATGGCGCACCACTGGCGATAGGCGAGGATCCATGCTGCAGTTATCTTGGCGGGGCGTGTTGGGAGAAGCGCCCGTCGTGCAATGGTCACTGAATGGCGCTCCTTGGCGCTTGTCGTATCAAACGCGTGCGCTTTGCTGGCGAACGAACCGGCAGCTCCATCTCCATCTACCTGCATGTCTCTGGGTGCCAGGTGCAGAGGGTGAACGATACAGTCAGATGCGAACAACACAACTGACCAATCGAATACCGCCAGGTGCTTTGTCCGGCGTGTGGATTGGCTACTGGGAAACAGCGGGAGGTCCTCCTAAACACAACACAGAATGTGGCTCAACATCAACTTTTCGACTCCTTCCATTACCGGATGCTTATTATAGTCTATTTCAAGTCGGTTTGATTTGATGTGCGGTGATTGACTACTGTAATAGGTGATACAACTCTGAACAGCGAATCGTACCGTAACGGTTGCCATGGATCCTGCACCAAGATGAACGGGTCGGTCTTTAGAGAAAAGCCCCGACTCGATGGAATCTACACTTGCTGTTAGCTGAGACTCATTCGCTCGCAGCATCCTTTCCGTCTTCACATTGCCGCCAGCTCATGATACACAGTTTGGTTTACCAGTCTCGATGGCAACACGAGACGATGTTTCCGAGATACACAGCACCATTGGTTGACGGTAGCTCCTACTCTCACACTGCACTGTGTGGATGAAAAATGAATGTGAAAAGGTAATCAACGCAGCCATGATGGACGGCTGTGCTACAACTAACGTTACTGATCAGCGAGAGTTAGATCCTCATAGTCTTCCAATCGTGAGGCGGTTTCCTAGTGTCATCGACCAGCGTTGACTTCCTCTTTGAGCAACTCTCGTTTGATCGAGGCTATCCTAGGAAAGATGTAGAGCTCTCGATATGTAGCTTTGGAGCATACGTCAAGCGATACGCTTGAGTTGCGATCATTGTTGCAAGCTGAGCTGGTTCGATTGCTCCCACACATTTAAACGCTTTGTTCCCTTCCTTGCTGTGTTCGCTGAATGACTCGCTCCATTTTCCTTTCCATGTGCTACATTACTCGCTCCATCCGTGTTACTATTCGCCATTCCATCCGAATTATTGTTCGTTCGGCGCGTACCAGACGTCGCTCGATTTGCGTGAGCGATTGCGCTATATCTACTGCAAACGAAGCTTCTCCCGCTGCGGAGACATGCCACGGGAACTCGATTGCTGCGTTGTTCGTGATCAATGCGTATTCTCTCCTCCTCAATGCGGCAACTGTCACAGTGGCATGCTCACGAAACCGGACGTCGTATTGCTGTACTATTGTGTCATTCGGAGCTGGCACCAAGCGTATTGCATCATGCGCCGTGTGCTGTGCAGCAGTTCCCAGCATCGCTGGCCATGTCCCGCTCGTTTGGATAACGTCGATGCCCGGCGTCAATTGTACGAAAGCATCCAAACGATTTTGCTTTGCCTTGGCGAAATGGCGTGCTCGCTGTTGAACAAATTGGTTTCTGCATGTCTTGGATTCGTGCATGTCTTGGATTCGTTGTGGGTGGTTATGCTTCTTGAGCTCACAGGAGACAGTGAGCACGACTCATTACCCATGGTTTACGTCGCTTTGGTTACTGGTGTCTTCTGATGTTTTCATTAAGAAAACAACGTGATGCTCGCAGCAAAGCGGTGCTTTTTGTCCATGTTCTCTCATGCTTCGTGAATGTCTTTTTCCGTCTTGTCACATGCCAGCTCTGGTTTTGGGTACGAATTTCTGATCCAAGCAAGTCTCCCATACCATCAGAAGGCTGACAGTTAGCTTTCGTCCCAAGGAGCCGTTACTCAGGTGGTTGGCCAACGACGCACCAACACCACGCTTACATCCATCTCCCAACTAAAATTGGGCGAGGTGAGCCTACTGATCAACATGGTAGCGTGCGTCATACATCCGTGCGTGCGCATTGCCATACCCACACAGAGCCATTGTCAGCGGACTGCAGCCAAGGTGTACAAGCCCACAAACAAAGCAGAGGCTCTCTAGCCAGCCATGCATGGCGGGCCAGCCACCCCCGAGGATGCGCGCTTAGTGTCACCACCGTCACCACCCTCTAATGCCGCGGTGACACCCTTTCAAGCCGCCAAGTCGGCTTCATCGTTAGCGCATCCAAGGAAGAGAGACCCGCGAAACAATGTGAACCGGCCCGTAGCATCTCGTTTGACGCAGCAGAACCTGCGCATGTGGGAACCCATGCTCACCCTCAACTGGACCATCGGCATTTGCCTTTTCGTCGTCATTTCCTGCGCATTGCTCGGTGTTGTCATTACCCAACAGTCCAGCCAGCTGACGACGTATCGCGTCGTGTACGATGCTGGCAGCGATGACAGCACCGCGCTCTTGGCGCAGCAAACGGATGGCGAGGTCCAGGACCTCCCGAATTGTATGCTACACGCACGCGAGATGGCTGATTCCTTCCACGCCAACCACACGTGCTACATCTCGATCAAGCTGCGTGCACCGCTGGACGAGTCTGCACGTCTGTACTACGAGCTCTCGGGGTATTACCAGCACCATCGTCGCTTCGTGTCGTCCATGGATCGTTCGCAATTCACCAACGAGTGGCACCCCAGCAAAAACGTGCTGGCTTGTGAGCCCATGGACTCGATCGAGTCCGAGTCCTGCGACGTCGGCGTCTGCAGCGCCAAGAAGACGCGGGCGCTGTTCCCATGTGGCATCGTGGCTAGCACCATGTTCAACGATATCTTTTGGCTTCATGAAGCTACGTTGCCCTCGGGTGAGATCCTTCGTCGCCCTGGACTGATCCATAAGGGTATGGCACGCACGCTTCCGACCCACGTCAACGCTAACCCGACCTGGGATCTGCCACTGGACGAGTACCTCCCAGTGTGGCGCCATCCCAGCATGAGCCGCATCATTCCGCCGCCCCCACCGGGCGATCGCCGTCCGTACGGCACGGAAGACTACACCAACAGCACGTCCTGGGTCGTGGATCCGTTGGATTCCATCGCGGGCCTTGGACTTGGTCTTGAAAGCGAGCACTGGCGGGTATGGATCGATACCGCGGCGATCCAGCCGTTCCGCAAGGCCTATGCGCGTCTGCCGCGTGCGTTCCCTGAGAATACAACGCTCGTGTTTGCCGTGCAGTCCAACTTCTTTGTGCGATCCTTTGGCGGCACCAAGGCACTGGTGCTGGGCGAGGTTACATGGTTTGGCAGCGCCAACTACGCGATGGGCGGCTGCTTCCTGGGCATCGCCGGTGTGTTTGCACTCTTCCTTATCTTCTTCGTTGTGCGCCGCTGCCGGAACCCACGCGTATTGGGCGATGCACGTGCGTTGGCCTGGAAGCATGAGCGGCAGGCGGCCAAGAAGGCGCAGTGATCAGAGGCGCTGCGTCGTCAACAAGTGAGTCTCTCTCGCGCTCATATAGGGCATCAGTCGATGCCATCAGGTATTATGATGGCAAGGAGCACATAGGGTAACATAAGATCAAGTACATTGTAGGCAAGCCACCTTCTCCGCGCATGGTGTCTGTCACTCGCTACAGGACTGTCTACTGCTGCTCCTGCTTCTGCTCCTGTTCCTGCTCGTCCGCCGGTTCCTCGAAGCGGCCATGCGAGTGCATGTAGTCGTGGAAGGCCATGGAGCTGAGCAGGAGCACGACGACCGCCCCCTGGCCGTAGATACGCGTGTGCATGATCTGCTGCGACGTCTGGATGGCCTTGTTCGTGCTCTGGTAGGCAAAGATGCTCCCCACGAGCGGGACCCCGATGGAGGCCAGCGTGCGGTACGGGTGGTCGTACACAAAGTTGGCCAATCGGTGGTGCCAGCGCAGCCGCTTCTGGTCGCTGATCTTGTGCGTCACGTAGTCCTCATCCAGCGACGCCAGGTACAGCTCCGGGTTGCGCGCACCGGCCACGAGCCGCTTGTCCGAGACGATACCGAACGCGCCCATGAAGGACATGACCACGAGCCCCCACTTGCCACTCACGCCTAAGCGCGAGCGGAACTTGGGCAGGAACGTGTTGGCCGCGAGCACGCCCGCGCCTACGACCGAGGACGTCATGGCGCCCGCGCGCAGTCCGCTCGTGTACGCATGCATGGTGATCACGTCACGCACCGCGTTGGGGTCGTTGCGGGAGAGCGCATCCACGCGAGACAGCGCGGGCGCGGCGGTGGCAGAACTGGTCAAGCTCATGGGATCTACCGGTGGAGGATGAAGGATGGAGGGCCGAAGAAGACGGAGAGAAAATCGGGAATGGAGGATGGCCGCCAAACGAATGCGCGACGAACTGTGTGGTCCTGTGCCGGTCGCCGCATTGCTGACGTACACGATATCTACCCGTTAACGGGATATGCCCATTTAACACGCAGCTTATGTAAAACGAGCGGAACACAAATAGCTGATATGCCCGTTTAACGATTTAACATCTACGGTACTGGCCTGCTTTGACGTCTTGATGCAAATACAGTACATTGAGTGAGGAGGGAGGGACCCACGACGGTCGCAGTTGAGAAACGAAAGTATGAGCACGTCCTGCGAGAATGGCAAGCGGGACGGCTGCCCCATCGATGCGTCAGCGATAGCCTCGGCTCCATCACTCTTGTCAGCGGCAGCCATAGCTGATGATGTGGTGTCGTCGCCAGCACGATGCTGTCGGCGCGAAACGAAAGTGGTCTTCTTGTCGGTAAATGACGTCTATAAGCTGGTCCCCAACGATTACGGCCATGGGGGCATCGCCGAGTTGGCGACGCTCTTGACGCGCGCCAGAGCGAAACAACCTGACGATGTCACGGTGGTTGTAACCCTGAATGGAGATTTCCTGTGGCGTTCGGATTTGGACCGAAAGGACAAAGGGTACGTGCCACAAAGGGAGCATATCATTACACGGCTGGTTGCCATGAGCGTTGCCATGGGAACCCCATCGATTGCGTCCAGTCTGCAATGTGTATTTACGACACGGCTACCTATGCATCAAATGAAATAGGCGTCACATGATGGATGTGGTCAACCGGTTGGGACTGGACTATGTCGTGGTGGGGAACCACGAGTTTGATTTCGGAGCACCGCATTTACAGGAGCTGCTGGCGGAGGCGCGATTCCCTGTCCTTGGGTCCAATGTGCGCGACGCTCAGTCTGGACAGCTCATGCGCGGCCTCGTAGATACAACCATCGTCTCGCTGCATCATGGGCTGCGGTTGGGCCTCTTTGGCGTTTGCACCACGGAGACAGCGGAGGATCCATTCGCCGGCGACCAGGTCCACTTTGAGGATGAGATCGTACATGCTCGCCGTTGTGTCTCTGCGCTGCAAGAGCAAGGCGCAGACGTGATCGTCGCACTGACACATCTCCCCATGGCACGGGATCAGCAGCTTACACGACAGGTACCTGGGATTTCATTGATCCTTGGCGGCCATGACCATGACGTCATGACCGAGTTTGTGAGTGGAACAATGATCCACAAGTCTGGTCAGGATGCGCTCTGGTTGGCGCAGATCGAACTGACCCTCCACGAGGACACACACGATGGTACACCAGCTGACACGATCTCTTCAGTGGAAGCGGAACAACCACCTGCATCGCCAGTGCGCGTAAGCTATCAGTGGCAGATGCTCTGCAATCATGGATATTCTGCGGATCCGGAATTGTCTGGATTGCTGCGAGAATATCAAGACTACGTGCATGCCGATAACGAGGCCAGGGGGAAACTAGAGCCATTGATCACTACGTCCACCCCCCTTGATGGCACACGAGCGAGCAGTCGATACGGCGAATGCAACGTCGGCAATCTCCTGACCGATGCGCTTCGTAGCGAGTTTGAGGCCGATGCCGCCGTGATTCCGGCTGGCCTTATCAAGGGTGACATGTGGACGCCAGCGGGTTCGACTATTACGCCACTCTGGTTGGAGCTCACGCTTCCGCACCCAAAACGGTCGATCGTCATGCGCCTCTCTGTGGAAGCATTGAAAGCGGGCCTGGAGTGCATGCTGGCCAAATACCCGAGTTGCAATTCTTACATGCCACAGATCTCGGGCCTTCAGATTGTGTACGATACTTCCTCCCGACCAGCTCCATTCATCTCGTCACTGCGGTTGACGTCGTCATTGGATATCAATGGAGTGCCCGCGGAATTGCCCGTGGATCGCGAGATCACCGTCGTGCTCCCACAGTATGCCGATAGGAGAGCCTGGCGAGAGCGCTTTGCACACGGCCAAGTGTTGCGCACTGGTCCGATCCTGCGGGACGTGGTCGCGCAGCACCTTCGCCGCCTGGGCACCCACGGCCACGGCCACGACCATGAGATCGCCTACAACCCCACAGACTCGAGGTTTTGTCTCCATCCTGCTGCCTAATGCTCCGCATTGTCCTTGAACGTGGAGACGTCATGAGCAACTTGAATACACGCACGCTGTACAGTGAATAATCTCTGCATGGATGATTGCTCCCAGCGCGAAGCGAACTGACTGATCCGTTCACTTGTCGCAGCTTTTGTTTGAACCTCCCACGTTCTTTCTGGGCCACCCTTCATTAATCTATAGTAGTATATTATCACTATCAAAGCCACACAAATGGACCCTCATCTACTGGAATAACATCCATCTCGCAACATTGAAGGTCTGTGTTTTCGGTGCAGGGTGCGAGGGATTCTGTAACGGCCAGCTTTCGGGTTATACCCAATAAAAGCGTCGCATACATTTTTTTCCAGCGAATCAGAGCCCGTTGATACATCTATGACCGTACCCATCCCATCACTTTCGTGTTGCGGGGCGAACACCATGGTCAAGGAAACACGCGGGGCACTTGCCCACCAAGGAGCAGTTGTCAAAATCAACGACGAGCCAAGATGCACACAGCGTCCAGGCCAGATATACAGCCTGACAGCGCCTCCTCCTCGTCCTCTAGAGGCCTGCTTGGCGCCGAGACCATGTCCTCGCCCGGGTCAGAGTCGGCGGTGTGGGCCTACACGGACGACGACGCCGGAGGTGTTGGAGACACGACCCGCGGCAACCGCGCGGTGCGCGATGACGAACACCCGTTCGCTGCTGTGGAGTCGCCGAGGGCCAAGCCGTATGGCGGTAACATAGCGGCACCATCCATGCGCATTCGCATGCGCCGCCAGCCGACGATCCCGGAGCGAAGGCGGGCAGTCTACGCGCCCACACGGATTGTGTCCAACGTGAAGAAGATGATGCACCTGGATCACCCACGAGGTTTGTATATATACTGGATCTTGAAGGGATGCGCTGCTGCCTGACGAACATCTGGGTGGGGGGATAACTGAGATAAGGATGGGCTCCTGACGCTGGGAATGAGTGCGTGTTTGGAACCGTGGCCCACATCTATGGATGGGATGCAATCTGTATGTTGTTGTTGCCTGACAGAGGCTTTCCGGACCAACGTTGGCCTTGCCGCACGACTCGCGGCTGGGGTGCTGCTGGCAGGGGTGGCTATGACGCGTGCGCCGAGTGAGAGTGACCGGCAATGGTATTTCATGCCCGAGTCGTACTACCTGGGAGGCCTGAGCTGGGCAGCCGTCATGGTCGTGTTTGCGGCGTCGCGCAACATCGGTGGCGCGCTTCGCCAGGTCTGGCAGATCGACGTTGGTGTGGCGCTCGCCTTCGCCTACAGTGTGGTAGTGTTTTCGCTGATCCCAATTACTCAGGAAAATCTGATTGTCGTGCCCGTCAAAGTGGTGGGGCGGGAGTACCTAATCAGTCTCACCGACTGGGGTCGGATCGTGCCGTTCATTGTCGTCTTTTGCTTTCTCATTTTCATGGCACCAGTGGTACGAATGTGAACAATGCTTGCATCTCGTGGATGGGTGGATTCGAAATGACACGACTTGGGTTGTTTGTATGTGATATTCTCCATTTTGTATCAGGCTCACAATGTCAGGAAGTTTTCGATGATGACCAATTTATATTTCAGTGCGTGCTACTGCTGGTGCACAGTTATTTCACATATATGTTGGCAGAGGTGAAACGTGATGTGAATATTCGACTGATGCTCTCTCTTTCCCTCTCGCTCCCCTCTCTGTGTTGGTCTGAATGTGGAATCTAGTGCTGAAGGTGATGAGCCCGATGAATCCCATTGACCCGGATAAGCGCAAACAAATCGGTTACGGAAAGTTTACCACCGATAACCTCATGGTCAACCTTGCCATGTATTGTCTAGTGGGCATCGTGGGCACGTTTATCGCGCTGGCAACAATGGCGCTTCCGTATCCAAAATTGTACGTGTTTTCTACGTAGAATGTGAATTGGTTTGAATTTGCACGTTTCTGACCAAATGCAATCGACACATCCGCTGCTTGTTGGTAATGTCATGTTGCCATCTTAGTGCAATTCGGGCTACGCAAAAGCACATCCGGGAAGCACCATCCGAGATCCGCGAAGTATTGAACCTCATGGTTGATGCGTATTGCTTCCGGGCGCGAGACATCCGCAAGATGGATTTCTTTCGCCTTCGCCTCGACAGACTACTCAGTTCGGCGCGCAAACGCCATCGCGACATGGAAGAGCTGTTGGAAGAAGCTTGGTGGGAAGAAGTTGTTGGTGGTGGCTGGTACTTTCAGTTCAATAAGACCTCTGTGAAGCAATTCGTCAAATTGTACGCCCGCCTGTTAAACGATTTGCAGGCTATGAAATTTGCTATCGAGCTGGAAGCATGCCACTGGACCCACACCAAGTTGATGAACACGATGCAGCGCGATATCTACCTTTTGCAGATGGAGACGAACGATTTACTGGATGATATTTCGCAGCGTGTACTTACTGCTGCCAGAGGTACGTTTTGGTTTGGTTTACCGTGCATATTCGATGTATAGTCTGCCACTTACACCTCAACATTGTTACAGAAATTTCTGGTCCTAGATTTTCTAGCCTCGAGGAGCATCTCGAGACTCTGATGACCAAATATACGGGCTGCTATCGTGAACTCCTTGCAGAGCAAGGAACAACTGCTGACGATGTGGCTACGTCGCTACCGTTACACCTATTCCTCTACTCGTTCCATACTCTTGTGCGGTCGCTGGTCAAGTTTGAACGCGCGTACAACGCTAAGAATTATTCATCCCGTCACCGTATTTCCACATTCTTCAAGCGTTCACTGCGTACTTTCGCTCGGCGCGATCAATACCCACCTCAACTATGGGCATTTGCCTTGCGCACGACGCTCGGTGTCTTCATCGGTGTTTGCTTCTCTACGTTCGTCTTTGCGTTCAGCTCCACAGCACCAGCTGCAATTGCCATTGTGGCCCAATATCACATCGGTGCGTCCCTTGTTTACATCAGCTTACACGAAATCCGGTCCGATGTTTCTCGGCTATGGCTAACATCTCGATCATTTGAATAGGTGGCACCTTCGGAAACACCGTAAATCGACTTTCAGGTCTTGTTGCCGGCACAGTGGTTCCATCCATTCTCAGTGTGTTCATTTGCGAATGTTCCAGTGATACAAGCTACAACATTGCCAACAATGCTGCACTATTTGTATGGTCAGGATTATCGTTGTATGTTTTTTTCTCTGGCAGCTACGTCAAGAGCGCTGGTACTGTATCCGCCTTTATGGCTGCTACTGTGTTTCTTGATCACAGGTGCCGTGGATTTGGAGCAACGGGTATCACGAACGGCTCGGATGGGTTGGATGGCTCGGATGGCTCGGATGGCACGGATAATACGGTTGGCATTTCGTATCAGCTTACCTACTCCAGCTTGACGGAGAATGCGGTCGGCATGTTCACGCTGATGCTTACGGAGCTTTCGATGCGTCCGCGGAGTGCACGTTCGCTACTTCGCGAGAATGTTCGTGAGTATCTAAGCGAATACAGTGAGTGTGTCGCTCGTGTGTTTCGGCACCACGTGATCACCGAACGGCGATACCAGCTATCCGGTATTCAGATGAATCGTCATGGTTCAACACACGCAAACAACGGCGATGGCATATACAATGAAGCATTCGACGCAAATGACCAACTAGATGAAGAAACCATCAATAAGATACGACGTTCGCTGGAGGAAGACTTTCAAAAAAGACTTAACGATCAAGAGTTGCTGCTCAAGGAAGCCGCGTATGAACCTGACCTATGGCGACCGGTATTCTCCAGCGACAAATACAGTAAAGTGCTCGCAGAGTGCCGAACATTGCTCGCTCACCTGCGCATCTTAGTCGATCTCATGGACTGGCAGCAACATCCCAGCCACGTTTGTGGAATGGATATTAATCTACGCGGCAGCGAGGATGGCTCAAGTCCCCATGTGAACTCGACAGGTAACCCTTCTGGAGCAGTGCCAACTGGTGCAACTACCTCACCAACGGTTGAGAGCACCCCGATAGTGCAGCAGCAATGGCACACGAGCCAGGACAATCTCGCCAATGCCGTGGATACTGCATTCGATACGCTGGTCTCTCTTTTTGGCAAACGTTTCTCGAATGCAGATGCCGAGGAGAGTGCGATCTTCATGCAGATGAAGGAAGCGTTTCGACTTGCTGACGTGCAACGCCGAGGAGAGGTCGACGCCTCGGAGTTGAGCGTGCTGTTGGAACGTCTCTTGCCCTATTCAGCCAGGGGTACGATGCGCATGGAGCAATACGTCGCTGA
>JAADWT010000702.1:0-15569 GCA_023336285.1 Pythium grandisporangium
CCCCCCCCCCCCCCCCCCTGTCGCCTGCGCTCATTCCAGGAGGGGCGATTCGATACGGTACATAGTGAACACAAGAGAGAGCCCGAACAATATTCAGACACGCAGGAAGGTCAGTGACCCACGTCAAAAAGGGAAAGCAACGGGAAAGCAAAGCAAAGAGAAACCAACCCAGCAGCGCCGCCATTCGCGCATCAAGTCGACGACGCGCTAGCCTGCCGCGTGTTGCCCCGTGAACGTGTGTCGGTGTGTGTGCAGGGATGAATGGCGCACAGCACGGTGGTGGATATGGTGGCTACGGCTATGCCCCGGGCCCTGGGTCCGGGTCCACGGGATCTGGGTCTGCGCATGGCGGACAGGGACCGGAAGCCGGCGAGGTGCAGGACTACATGATCAATTGGAATGTCGGCCCGCTGGGGATCGTGCTGCGGCCCGACCTGGGCGCCGACATGCCGCCCGTGGTGACGCAGGTGCTACCGGGGGAGTCGGTCGCGAGCCTCGCGGGCGTGCGCGGCGGGGACATGCTCGTGAGCATCAACGGCAAGCGCACGGCCAAGCTCGGGTACGACAAGGCCATGCGCATGCTGTACAAGCAGAAGCTGCCTATCGTGCTTCATTTCCGTATGACGCCTCAACAGATGCAGTTGCAGCAACAGCAGCAGCACTACCCGCCACAGTACCAGCAGTACCCGCAACAGCAACGCTCCTCGCAGCAGCACCGGCCGCACACTCCGCATCAGTATCAGCAAGGGTCGTCGCGGTCACGGTCGCGGTCACGGAATGATTCGAACAATGGGACCTACTTGCACCACGCGCAGTCACCGGCTGGGCAGCGCTCCGCTCGGAGCGGTAGTAATAGCGGGAATGGGAGCGCCAATAGTGGTGGTGGTGGGAATGGCCAGAACGGGAATGCCACCGGCCGTGGTGGCGGCGGACGCACGCTCTCAATGGTTTCCAATAAGAACGAGAGCCGCGAGGACAAGCTACGCAAGCAGTTCACGGCCGTGTGGGAAGATGGCAGTCTCGGCCTCAGCTTCCGCGCATATGCTCCTCGCGTGAACATCCCCACGGTGGACTTTATTGGTACGCGTGGCTCGGGGAAGAATATGGCTCTTGTATGCGTCAACGACGTCCTGATCGCGATCAATGGAGAGAAGACCAAGAGCATGGGCGTCGAGAAAGTGCTCAAGATGCTGCACGTATTGAAGCGACCCGTTGTGCTTCGTTTCCATAAGTCTTCGCACCGCATTGAGTCACCGGAGGTGGCACAAGCGCGAGAAGAGGGCAGGACGAGGGATCGTCGCAGCGGGTCTACGAGGTCCAGATCACGGACGAGAACGACGAGCAACGCGCGACTAGCTGCCTTGCCCGAGCAGGAAGAGGCTAACAATGGCCACCCTGATGACAAGGACATGAAGCCGTCAAGTCGTGGGTATGCAGCGGCACCAGGGACGGGGGATGGGGAAATCCAATTGCGGTCCACGATGCAGCGTGCACCATCCCCGCCGCCACCGCCAGCGTCATCGCCACCTCCAATGGAAGAGAGGCCTGCCCCCATGACCTCGCACTCGAATTACCACTACAATTCTCGTCCGCAATCGGGATCTTTTGACAATCCGATGAATGCAGTGGAGGCGCCACCAGCCAGTAGTCCGTTTGCAAGTACGATGCCGACGTCTGGACCACCAGCACCGGCACCACCAGCGTCGCCAACGGCCCACGCAATGCCGATGACACAGGAATTTTCATCTCCACCGTCCTTACCAGCAGTGGCTCGTGCTACCCGTGAGTATCCACCCGTGTCGATCTCGGTCGAGGCACCGGCACCACGTCGTCAGCTACCGATTCCTATTGAGCATGCACGTGAAATTGTAGCGCGATCATCTGGAAAACCCGTGGAAGAGTGTGAATTTGGAGGTGTACCGCTGCAAGACATCCATGAGGGCTCAGTGCAAGCGCGCTTGCTGCTGACGTTTGCCAAGGCCTGTCTTGCTAAACAAATGAAGGATCATCAAGAACAACAGAGACGTGAGCAGGAACAACAGCAAATTGAGCAAGAACAACAACAGTTTGAGCACCACCATCAGCAACAACAACAACAGTTCGAGCAGCATCAGCAACAACAATTGGAGCAGCACCGGCAGCAACAATATGGGCAGTACCAGCAACAGCGATATGATCAACATCAACACGAACAATTCGACCAACGCTACCACCAGCAACAACCGTACCAATACCAACAGCAATATCATCAGCAAATGCCAATGCAGCAGCCGTACCAACAAGGACCTGGCAACCAGTCTGGTTATCCAGCACATAGCACGTGGTGGGAAACTGAAACACGGCGTCGGGGAATGGCTGGTGGTGCTGGGTATCCACCTTCGAATCCACACGGTGTATGGGCTGGGATGCAAGCGAATGATGGCGGAGACGGTGGTTTGTCTGCTGCGGTCGTGTCAACGGGAGGAAATCCACTGGCACCTGGACGACCAAGGTTTCTCTCGTACTCAATTCATCAGACAAACGGATCTCGTACGGTAATGTCCGGAAGCAGCCAGCACCGTTTGGCGCTACCAGCACCACCTCCGATGGCACCGATGGCGACGAGTCTGTCATACCACCAACAGAACTCGATGGAGGAACAGCATCACATGGATATGATGGATACACAACGGATGCAGGTGGCGACGTCATCGTCGTTGCAGTACCAGAACCCGTCGAGTACAATGCTCGCAACGACCGTGACGACAAGTACACCTTCTTATGGGGAAAACATGTCGATGGAGAAAAAGCTACGAACGGAAAGTGATGTCAGCACAGCCCCTGAGGGGCTTAGTCTTTCCCAGCTCCGTATCAGTGGAGGCGCCCATGCCACCCAAGACCCGAACGAAGGCGATTGGAGGCACAATCATGAAAGTAACACGTATCAGGACATCGACACACGACGTGCAGAAGAAGAACGCGAAACCCCAAGACGGATCACGGAAATGATTGCTTTGGATTTAACCGAAGATGCGCATGACGAGCGGTATGGTCATCGCAGCGGTAGCAACAGCAACATGGAGGATGCTGTGTCAGCACCATCATCGCTGTCAAAGTCGGTGCCTCGTTTGAGTGAGGGTATCAACGGGAGCTTACATTCGGAACCTGAAAGTGAATTCTTTGTGACCCACGCGGGTCAAGATATTGACGTGGACATTGATGATGATGATGGAGATGATGAAGGAATCAAACCATTCGATGCGCGAGACCGTGAACAGGACAGCCACTATAACGGCGATGATATGGAGGACGACTACGACGAAGACGATGAAATCTCACCGATGGAAATTCGTACACATCCTGATCACCCGTTGATACAAGACCTTTGCGCATGCTCACACGATCTTGAGCGCGTCATGGTCGGCCGTCCCGTAGGCATGATCCTCACCAAAAAGTACGTTATTGACGAGATCCAAAACATTCTTAGCGCTCTTGAGATGGAGATGCAATTTGAAAGGCATTCACACGTGGGTATTGGCAATGGCGACATGCTGGAGGCACCGATCCAGTGTTGTTTCCAGTGTGGCAAGAGCGGCGAACTCGTGGATCTCGCGCTGGATGGCGATCGTCGCGAGCTCCATTGTCAAGAGTGCTGGGAAAAATTCTTTTTCAACGAAACCTCAACATCTCCCAACGCGAGCACACCCTTTCCGAAAGCGCAAGTCGCTGTGGACACCGAGACTCAGGGGCAAAACCGCAGCAGTGACAACAGCCACCGAAGCAGCCAACGGGAGACGCTGGTCACCCAAGGGAGCTCCACTTCGTCAGAGTCAGAATTGCGTGAGTATAGCCTCCACGACCACGACGTGAGCATTACGTCGGAACATCTGCCACCATGGCGACAAGTGCACCTGGGCTTTGACTCGGACTCGGAGTCCGCCTCGGAAGGTGGACGTGACTCGAGCGCCACGACGTCGTCCACTATTACGGACCGCGCTGATGAAGTGTGGCTCTAAGCAATCGATGATGATGATCCAACGCAATAAATAACGCATACAAAAAAGAAAAGCGCAAACGGGAGGTGAGAGAAGGTGGTCGGATGCATACTCACAATACTCGTCTCCAGGCACAGCGATCAGCGGCCTGCACTATGTAGAGCATCGGGTGTGATGAAAAGAATACGAACAAATCTGGGCAGCATCGCAACAGTAGTGCTCAAATCTTTGTAGTGCGAAGTTAGTGGTATGTAGTTAGAAGTATCGTTGTAAATCTGTAGCTGAAGTGCTGAGTGGGTACAGTATGGCCTATACCCCGCCACACACACGCACCCAGCGTAGATCCAACGCATCAACGTTGATGATATGCAGGGAACGGAGGCAGGCAAGCAAAAATACCAGTTTACGGTGTAGCATCTCCCGTTGGGAAACCACTTCTTATAGTCCATCCGATCAATTAAATCAGTAGGCCAGCAGAACTTCCCGCTCCACCAACAGCGGCGTACGTACTCATGTAACGCGGTCCGCTTGATATGTTATCAGATTTGGTCAAAGGGATGACGCACGCAAAGCGATGCACCATCCCGCGAAGCGCATCCTCCTTCCATGTAGAGCCCGAGTACAAGCGACAGCTTCTTGCCGTGGGCTCGGCCGCGGCCTGAGTCAAAGCCCAGCACAAACCCGCAAGTTCTGCATTCACTTGCGGATTTGTGTGTTTGTGAAGACCACGAGTCAACGAACATGATCCCGCAGCTCTCCAAGGCGGCACTCGCGCTGTTGGCCGCCACCTCGGGGCAGCCATTGCAGCCACACGACACCAATGTGGGGGAGCTGATAGCCCCCATGAACGCGACGCTGCTGGACTCGCAGGACCCGTTCACACCGGCGATCGAGGTGGTGGCACCTCCCTGCGCCAACGTCAAGGGCGAGCCGTGCGTTGTCCCCTTGGGCGAGCACACGTTTGGCTTCTCCTGGGGCTCACCCTTCGTGGGCACGTTCCCGGACTCGTCATGCAATCCAGACGAGTATCCGATTCTGTACCTGAAGTGGGAAGCGTCATGTCCGCTGGGGGTACAATTTGACCGCATTGCAGCGGTCTGGATCAACGGCCTGGAGATGCTACGCACCTCTACACAGGAGCCCGACCGCCGCACAGGTGTCACGTGGACCGTACGCAAGGACATCTCGACCTACTACGACGTCGTGCGCGCCGGTGGCGATGTTGTCATCGCGCTGGACAATATCGTGGACAGCACCTACAACTCGAGCTTCTCCATCTCGCTCTCGGCCGAGTTTTACGCGGCCAGTGATGATCTCAGCGCCGCCAAAGCGCGTCTGCGGCCCGACACCATCGTACCCGTGTCCAAGAACACGACCACCTCGTATGGATGGTTCCTGGTCGAGCCCAGTAGCACGAGTGAGGCACGCAACACGGCCATGGTCTCGGTGCCGCGCAACACGGAGGAACTCTACCTGGAGCTTTTCCTTTCGCACCACCAGTGTGATGAGTTTTACTATGGCAATCCGCCTTCGACGTACGCGGAACCACTGGGCTGGTGCGGCAACGGGCCCTTCCGTGAGGTGCACGTGCTCGTGGATGACGCACTCGTGGGTGTCGTCTGGCCCTTCCCGCTCGTGTTCACGGGTGGATTTAATCCCTATCTGTGGCGCCCCATCGTGGGCATTGGTGCCTTTGCGGCACCGACCTATCTCGTGCCGCTCACGCCGTTCCTGGATCATTTCGTGGACGGGGAGGTACACAACATGACCTTCTTTGTGGACCACGGGCTGGACTATTGGCCCATCGATGGCAACCTGTTGGTGTACCAGGACCTGGCTGGCACACAGACCGAGGTCACGGCGCTGCACCGAGAGATCGAGCGCCACGTGGAGCCGCAGCAGACGCAGGAGGTGGACGGCATCGATGCCAATTTCACGTTCGCCGCCACGCGCGATCTCCGCGCCACCACGCGCGTGACAACCTCGCGGGGCTCTAAAGTGTATGATCTGCGCCAGCGGTTTGAGTATGCGAATGCGATGGCGATCGCGAAGGAGGGCAATGATGAGGTCATCGACGCGCAAACCACCGTCAAGTCCACCCTGCGGGTCACAGACGAGGCCAATGGCCATAGCGATGGTCACGATCGAGGTCATACGATGGTTATGGTCTCACATGAAGAGTACCCGTTCCATGGCCGCTCGTACTACCAGCCGCTGGAAGACGGCGCCTACCGACTGGAGGCTGAGATCGACAACGGCTTCCGGGTTGCCTCCGCTGTGATTCCAACACGATACGCGGATACTCTGCGCTACCCGTTTGAGACAGGTAGTGTGCATATCACGATGCACGCGACGGCGGCGTCACAGACGGCGATTGGTGGTAATGGCTCCACCGAGGCGCTCTTCCAGTCGTTCAGTCCGCACCACGGCTGCCTTGTGCGTGACGCCGCCGCGGAAAACGGACAACTGCTCAAGGATGACGTCGATACGAATTGCCTATTCGATGAGCCCGAGATGTCCCTCCTCGATGCACAGTGGGAACTGGAGCGGGAGTGAGAAGAATGCGGAATGCATAAATGAGATGGCTACACGTTCGAAAATATATGGAATTAACGTAACATGGCTACACCCCATATTGCATTGTCTGACATGTTTGTAACATTCTGCTCCTGGATGCACAACAAGCACCCCCCTCACGAGCCTATCATGGTCTATCATCATGTCCTTGCGACGGATAAGGTAAATCGCTTCGCTTGCCGTCATGTAACCCGCAGTCCAGGTAGTCCTGAGGTGAGCATTCGCTGCGGCGCATTGATCCCTCCCCCCTCCCCTCCCTCCCTCCAGAATCCTACAGTGCACGCCGTAAAACCCTCACGTTCATCCCGCTTCTATCGCATATCGGTTCGTAACCTCTGCCCGTAGGACACTCTTTGGCCACGAAGAAGGACATCAACAATGTCGTGCAGCGGAAAGCAAAAGCAAAAGGAAACCAACCCCAAAGGGAAACAACCCACCAAAGGCGTGTTACTCCACATTGAAGCGGGTCATTCCAGCATTTGCCTTTGCCTTGGCACTTCCCGCATCCCCATCACCATCATCATCACCCCCACAATCCGTGCCTTGCCAGTTGCCTGTCGTGCGCACGTCTGGTGCTGTTAGTACCGAGTCGCGATGGGGCTGCTCGATGGCCACACGCCCGTGGGGAGCGTCTGGGTGCAGGACGAGACCCGGCGCCGAGGCATCTTCTCGTTTTCAACGTCCTGGAAGACCGTGCCGCTCGTGCTGGGCACGGACACGCTGACGGCGGCCTCCGCGAGCGAGGCGTACGACCCGCATGGACGAGAGCTGGCGCGCATGGGCCGTGCTGAGGACATGCACGTCGCGCTGGCGGGCATTGGGGGTCGAGAGGTCGTGCTGCGCGACGCGTACCTGGGCCCATTGACCCATGATCGCCACCGTACGTAACGAACTACTTATCCTTTTCGTCGGGCCCCCTCCGTCCTCCTCATTGATGGTTCGTGACTTCGCTGTGGCTCTGTGAATATGGACGGGGACATGTATTACGTAGAGATTATCCTGCAGGTGTGCAACGTGGATGGTGTACGACGCTCGATGCTGTACCACACGGCGGCCAAGTTGTTCACCATGTCCATCTACGCGGAGACGGAGACGGAGTGCGATACCATGCTCACTGCTATCCAAGACACCATCACAGAGGTCACGGGCATCGCGTATCCACCCATTACCCGAGCAAACTGGTCTAGTACAGTTTGTGCGCCGGAACCGACGTATGCCACGCATGCTGGCACCATGAACTCGGACCCATCGTACACCGCGTGCACGGATGCTGTGGTCCCTCCTGCCACGCTCGACGTGCGGGGTTCCACACCAATGCCGTCAAATACACAGCAACCACCAGCCCCACCCTCGAACAGCGTACGCAGTCAGTTGGATGCCGCGTTTGATGCGCTAGCCAGGGCGCAAGAACTAGCGGCATGCGCTCAGCAAGCAACGGCGAGGGCCTGGTTCCAGCATGCCGGACACATCTTTGCGGATGTTGAGCCGCGCCTGCCCGATGAACGCTCCCGTCAGCTTGTTCGCCGTGAACGCATATCTTTAGCAGAGACTATTGCACGCCTTGCATCGTCTTCTAGTGCAAGTGATGTGATCGACGAGAACGCAACCGCCTCAACGCTCGAACACGCTCTGTCGGAGCTGCCTCCGATACCTTTGGAGGCCCCTTCCGCTGACAATTCCTCGTCTGCGTCGATTACATCAACATCTTCATCGACGTCTCCGCGTCTAGTGGAGAGATTGGGTCAGTTGCGCATGTTTGAAGACAAACGTGACGTGCAGCGTGCGCAGCAGGAACGATCCACGACGGTGGATGCGTTGACATTACGCCTTCGAGCTCTACGGAGTAATACTGGACAGGCCGCAACACCGAGCTCAGAAACACTGCAGTCCCGACTCGAGCGCCTGCGTGGTAATAGTGGAGATGTCGTAGGATTGGAGAGCGAACTTCGTGCGTCTCGTACCTCTGCGGGGTCTCCGTCGAGAGGCTCAGCAGTCGACCGGATTATCCAGCAGGCGATGGATGAAGTAGCACTCGGTATTGAAGATGCAGACTTTGAAGATGATGAAGAACAAGGAGACGCCTCAGCTGATGAGAGCACTGACTCCGATTCGGAGAGTGGTGAAGAAAATGAGGGAGCCAAGCCTAGCAAGAAACGAGCTACCAAGCGGTCAAACAAACGGACGAACTGAACTTGATGATGTGACGCTATGTGGCAATGGAAATAGGTATGTAAATTGTAGTTCTAATATAGGAAGAGGTTGCTAGCCCTTGAAGCTTGATGCGGAGAACCGCGTTTGCATTAGAGCAAACGGAAGGTCTCGTGTATTGGTCCCCCGATGAACCGCGTGACAAGTGTGGAAAATGATCGCGTCCTAGCGTCGCTTGAAGGAATGGTGTCTGCGCTGGAGCTTATAGCCACATTACCCCAGAGCGAGAGAGACCTGGAGCTTGGTTCAACTCATCCTTCCTTTGTTGAGGAGGGCGAAAAAGACACCATCGCCGTCATGAACGCTCTGCGTAGGCACGTACGTGGGGTTGTGAATGCGCCACACCCAATCTTGAAATCGTTCGTTTTCGTTTGTTTTCTGACGAAACAGGTCTGGGATATCGTGTTGGCTGATAGCTGCGGATCGAAGCAGTGCTTGTCTGTAGTCACTCACAACTACGAGATTGCGATGTTGTTGCCGACACTCCGAACCAATCCGAGTCTGGTGAAACAAGTGATCGCCCAGAAACCAGCGATGAAGAGAATGAAGAGAGATGCACCCTCAACGACGACAGTCCCTTGGACGGAGATGATTCTGACCGGCATTTGTCCCGAGAGGAGGCGGAGAGGACATTCCCCTCGAGCTTGCACCAACTTTTACTGCTGTTGTCGGTTGGTATTATTTGCGAATTCACTCCATTTACACATCACATCGAGAGCTTCGTCTACACCGCCAAAGACTTTTCTAATATCCTAACTTTTCGCCTGTGAATGATGCCTTGGTAGCGTGACAAGATGGCACGAGACGTATTTCGTCAACAGAGCGCGACTCAAATCTCAGGATCGTTGGTGAAATTTATCCATCTATGGACAGAACTCATCATTACCACAGAACAACGCTTAGCTACGACCATGGAACAGGACGAGCACGAGGCCGAACATTTACGAGACGCAGCGCTGCGGCTATGCGAGCTAGAGGATGACCGTCGCCAGGTCGCTTTCGAGCTCGCGGAACAACGTGACCGCCGTGCGACGGACGCGCATAAGCATGGCACCACAATCGCCACGTTGCGAGACCAACTGCGGAACACACAACGCGCAGCGGAAGATGCGCTGCATACCACAGCTCGAACAGCAGACCATTCTCATCAAACTGCGTTAGCTGAGTTTGAATTGGAAAAGGCCAATGCGAACGAGAAATTGTTGTCACTATCGCGTGCAGGCTCACGCGCCGTGGATCTTCATGAACAGGCAGAGGGCGATGAACGGTTCGTGCCGTGTGAGCCGATTGGGTTTGACAATATGCAATTTAAATGCCCAACCGCAATGACCTGCACCGATGGAGAGCAATGGTTGATGTTGTTCTTGTTTTTGTTACAGAAAGCGCAAGCTTCGCGTATCAATTGAGTGCGCGGAGTTAATAAACCGCTACGATGAAGAGATGGAGGCGCTCGATGTGGAGATTGAGCGCGAAACCGAAGAGCTGCGTGTCGTGGATTCTGCGATAGACAAACTCGTGGACTATTTCGCGCTCGTGGACCAGGACCGGCAGTACCAACTGATCGAGCAGCGCCAGGACGAATCAAAGTATCGCGCGCGTCGCATCAAAGACCTCAACTTGTTCCGTCTCATCCAACGGTTGCAGGCACTCGTGCGTGGCTTTCTTGTGCGCAATGCCTTACGGAAGAGCGCGAAACGGGGAGCGAAAAAGAAAGGCAAGAAGAAGAAGAAGACCAGGAAGAAGACTAGCACGGGCAAGTCAGGAACCAAGTCCCCCACGAAGAAGAAACTGATCAAGAAAACAACAAAATCGAAATGACCAGCAGCGCATCGCACAGTCGCCGCGTGAAGCAGTTCGAGTGGGGGCCCTGCCACGCCAGCTTCATTGACAAAGGTGGCAGCAAGGCGCTAACTGCTCTTTGGTGGAAATTTGCGTGTATGGGTTTGTGCTTTGGTCAGATGTTTGCATTCGTTGGAGATGGTGAGCTGCTGGCACCGTCGCACTGCTACACCCATCCTATGGATACATACCATGTTGGCACCGTTGGTGCTTATTTCTTCTTCTTGCCACCTTTCTTCTTCTTCTTCTTCTCCATCTCGACGCGAGCCGCAAACTCGAGCGCCTTGCGGGCAGCGATCTGGCGCAATCGATCCTCCTCCAGTTGCCTCTGCCGCTGCCGCTCGGCTTCCTGTCGTTCACGCTCCGCCTGCCGCTCCACTTTGCGTTCCTCGATCCAAGTTTCCTATTCAAGTACAAGTCCACCCATCCACCAAATCAATCAGCCACAAGTATCAGCCCACCCACCCACGAGCCAAGCCAAGTCCAGCCATGCCGCCTCCGCTCATTGACAGGTACGTAAGCAACCACCACCACGCACATGGTCCGCTTGCTTGCACAATCCCTCCTGACGCTGCTTTTCCTGCTGTGCGGCGGCGCGTTGCGCGCGTCTCAGCTCGTTCGCCTTGCTTTCGCGTCCATGGTCGCGGTCTCGATTGCTCGTGAGTTGCGCAAGAATGCGAGCCCCATCCACGGCCGCGACGCGATTATTACCAACATCCAGGCACAGAAGCGACGTGTTTTTTTCCATCCCGTTCGCGATCAGCTTGCCCCCCGTTGTGCCGAGCCTTGTGCGCCACAGGTTGAGCGACCGCAACGTCTCGTTTTGCGTCAGCATCTCACTCAGCGCCGTTACCCCGCTCCAGTCCTTCTCCTCGTCCGTGAGTGGGTTACTTTCCAGATTCAACGCCAATAACGACTCGTTCCGGGTCAGTGCCGCGCTTAGTTCCTTGGCCGCCAGGGGGCCCAGCGCGTTCCCCTCCAGCTCCAGCACTTTCAAGGTCGTGTTCCGTACCAGCATGCGCGCCAACGCCGTGGCGGCGGCATCATTCAGCGCATTCCGTGCCAATCCCAGCGTGTGCAGCGTGCGATTAAACGCCAAAGGCTTGCAAAGTGCACGCAATCCAATCGTGGTCACATCCAATTGTGGTGCAAACCGAGGCGTCTCATTCCGTGCCACCAGCGAACGCCAGGTTTCCAACGAGGCATCCCCCGCCAGAGCCGCGACTTCTTCCTGCAGCTCCCGCGCACGCTCTTGCTGTCGGCGCTGCACCGTTTCACGCAGGTACGTCTTGGCTGCCATCTGAAGGGCGCGATGGCGGCGTAGATCCTTTTCCGCGGCATGTTCGCGGTGAAACTCCTCCTGCAGACGTGCGGCATCGTCGTTGTAAAAGCCCTTGGGCTGAATGCCGCGGTCAATCATCTCGCGCCGAATCTCGTTCTGAGCCAGCGCGAACGCGTCCGCGGGCACGCTGTCGTCCGGGACCACACGCGCGAGGATGGCCTCTCGATCGGCAGCTGAGAGACGAGAAAGATCGACGTCCCCCGAGGCGGACGAGGAGACATCCTCGCCATCGAGGTCACGGTCGCGGTCCCGGTCCAGGTCCTCGTCGAGTCCGTGGTGCTCATGCGAGGCCAGGCGACCGCCGCCCAAGAGCTCGCGACGAAGGGCGGCATCCACGTCCACCACCATGGCCACGGTTAACGCCAACAAGTTAGTGAGTGACCGACGACACACTCTGCGTGTGGGTGTGGGTGTCAGGATGGGTGCTTCTTCTATCAGTTCTCTCTCTCTCTCTCTCTCTCTGCTGGCCTGGCTTGGTTTGCCAGCCAACTCGTCGCGAAACCACTCGTCGCCGTTCTACTTTTACATGGCGTTTTGATTTTGCCTCAGGACCCCATTCTTCACCAGAATGAGCCCTCCTCAAGTCCAAACCGCCAGCATTCCAGGCGTCACAACGCGAGGCACGACCGCTACTACTACTCCCTTCAACACAGCACATCTACACACAAAAAAAGCTGTATTACCGACTCACGTAGTCGCTCTGTCGCCGCCAGCCATCATCTATCTATCCATGGCTGGAACAAGTGTAGACGTACGGTTCTCACCAAGCCACCGCCACCACCACCACCTCTTCGTCTACTCCACGGCACCACCAGTACCAGCAGCAGCAGTCGTCCGGCTCAATGGCGTCGACATGTGATACTCCGTCGCGGACCTCGTCTCGGCATCGGCATCCACCACACGGCGTTGACGCGGCGCCACCTCCTCCGTGGCCGCCACCGCCTCCTCCACCTCCGCCTCGGCCTCCGCCGTCAGCTGGGCCGACTCGTCTTGACGGTGGCCTAGAGCTGCGCCTCCTTCACTCGTGCTCACCACCGCGTGGGCCCGAGCATTCTCCGCCTCCTCCGTCTCGCCACCCTGGCCATACTCATTCGTGCGGGTAGCATCCACGGGGTAGATCCAGCGCTGGTACAAGTAAATGAAGAAGATGAGGTCGTCACGAAAGCAACTGAGGCGATGCATCCACGGCATCTTGATCACAAACGCAAACAAGTCGTCGATAAACGTGTTGAGCGACTTGTACACCATCGCGCGCCACGGTAAATGCGCCACGGATTGCAACTTGTAGTTGATATACAACTGCGGCGTCATCATGATGAAGCCAAACGCGTACACAAAACTCGTCAGTGAGCTCAAGACCCACGAGTACCAGCCCTTGTGGACCCCAAACGTGAGCGAGTACAGCGCCTGGCCAACGATCAACGGGTACAGCACAAACGAGAGATGCGCGACGGCCACACGGTCATGCTCGGCCGTGGGGGACTCCTGATAACTGTCCACGCCCGTGACCACGAGTCGATTCGTGGTGGCGTCCCGGGTCACCGAGATGGCCTTCTTGATCTTCCAGCAGTCAATCACGAGCGAGATCAACGAACTGAACAAGATCATCCACGACGTCTCGTTATCCAGCAGGTACAAAAAGATCACGAGCTGGAAAAACGTATTCAACACCACGGTGCGTAACGATAGCCCGGCCAACGATTTCTGATTCTTCCAAAAGCTCACATCATTCTTAAACGCCAAGAAATCAAACAGCGAATGCAGCAACGACACGACCATGGTCACGGCCAGCAGGTACGGGTTCGTGTCCACAAACAGGCGCTTCATGCTGTCGGTATCTCGTCGGGTCGAGGTCCCCGTGCGTTCCTGATTGGCAAAATTCTGCTCCATCTGCGTGTACAGCGCAAACTTGTAGAGCGGTAATGGGTAAAACGTCAGGGTGAGCGGGAGCGTGGCGAGCGAGCCATTGATCGGGACCAGTGCGTCGTCCAACAGCCAAAACTCATTCACGTGGAGGACGGGCGAATACGTGCTGGATTCCTGGTCCACAGTCAAATGCGGGGCCAGGAACGGTGGGGGTTTGCTGCGGGACGTGTACACGGTCGTATCAAACACGACATTGGTCGTCAGCGTGGGCTTCCACATCGAAATGTACGTGTCATCGTCGGCCACACGTGTGGCCACTGCGTCGTTGTCACCATCATCATCACCTTCTTCTTTGTTTGTGGACGTGGGATTGCCCAAGAGGTTGCGCTTGTGGACGATGGCGGGCCGCGGTCGGTAGATCGTGAGCGGGGTGGTGGCGTGCATGGTGGCCGTGCGGTCATAGTCGGCGTCCTCCGGGTTGGGAGAGAACCCCATCTTGGTGGCAAACACGTGCGCGTAGAGCGAGCCGTTGCGGAGCAGGTGGTCGTCCACCGTCACGTTAAGTTGCCGCACCCATTGCCCGTCGGCCTCGTCCGGGAGCGTGCCATACTCGTTGCCCCAGGACGCATAGGGAAGATGCTTCTCGTGCCACCGCAATTGCTCCTGTTCCGTGGCCGGGTCCAGGTCCGCAAAGGAAAATGTTTCCGTTCGGGACAGGTATACGCGCAACGCAAAGAGATCCCCCGGCTCAAACGAGTTGCGGTAGTGGCGTGGACGACGGGACTGTGCGCTCGTGGTCGTGGTCGTGGTCGTGGTGGCCGTCGTGGTCGGGTCCACCGCGCCTGTATTGGCCACATCGGGGGTGGCCGCTTCCGGTGTGGACGGTGTGGCCGCGAATGCGGCATCCAGTGCGGATGTGGACGGGGATGGGGACGGCAGCACCATGCCCACGATGGACTGGAACGCGTACCACATGAAGAACATGCGCACGTACGGGTAGATGCGCTCCAGAATCGACGGCGCCGCGGCCCCATCTGCGTTGGGCGGTGCGGGCGGCGTGGGCGGCGTGGGCGCCATGGCGGTTGGTCGATGGAGCGAGGAAACCGCGGATGACCCGAGGGTGTGCGTGTGGATGTGGGTGTGGACCAACAAACTGGGCGTGGACCAAGCACTATGGGAGAGAAAGAGAGAACGGAAACCCCAAGAGGAAGATGATGGGATGATGGCGAAATTTTGAATAAAGGGGGGAAGCTACGGATTGGCAGAAATTCGATGGTGTGTGACGTGTGGCCCAATCAGCGGTCGTGTTCGAGCTCATCCTGGGCAATCACCACCGGTTGGAATGATGGACGCACACAACAAGAGCAACAATAATACTGCAACAGCAACAACAGCAACTGCAACTGCAACAATAGCAAGGGCAACAGCGACCACCACAACAACAGCAACAAACAGCAACACTATCATATTCACTACGTTCGCGGAGGGTCTTTTTATCGAGAGCAGACGCATGGCGATTGATCCCCATTGGCGCCCTTGGGGCCCTACACATCTGTCCTGTGGTCGTCTTCTTGTCTGATTGGTCTTCTGCTTCTGCTTCTTCTTCTTCTTCTTGATCGTCGTCGATGGTCGGCAGGGTAGCGCATGGCACGGATAATCGATCCTCCCTCCCCCCGCTTTCTCTCGCCTCCTCCGCCTTCCTCCTCTAGCTCTCGCTCTGCATCTACTAATACTGTCCACAACCACGGGGCGCGGCCACACAG
>JAADWT010000703.1:0-15563 GCA_023336285.1 Pythium grandisporangium
CCCCCCCCCCCCCCCCCCCCCCCCCCCCCCCCCCCCCCCACGTGCGTGACTCCCAGATAACATGACTCCCGATTTTGCCTACAACCCCTCAAGTGCCGACATCCTGCTCCTCACCAAGACTAACGATGAGTACAAGCGCCGCGCGTAAGATAAGCCCGACGTGCGCCTGGTGCTAGCGTATGGAGTGTCTAGTGTGCCTATGTGTCTGGGTACCTGAGGTGCTCCCTTTCCCATTTCCCCGCGGAACACTTGGCAAACCCAAGTGTCCTGCTTCCATATTTTGTGTGAGTTCTCGTGAGTGCTACCACAGTAAGCTAGGACTGAGTTTTGGGCTACGACAGCCAGAGGAGTGTGCGCGTAAGAGCTACATCAGCCAGCGAAAGGGTATACAGCCAGGTGGCTAGCCTTCAATTTCCAGAGTTCGCGTGAGAGCTCTGACCAAAGTGTGTATTAGTGTGTATATATCTGTCTCCTTCTTTGTTCGAACCTGTGGTCCTGACTTGGTCGGTGCTCGTTCTGATATCTGACGAAAAGCGCTTGTGCAGAGTATTCCCCATATACGCAGGTGCAACGAACTGCTAAAGGGTACACAGTGTGAGGTAGGCTTGTGAGGGTACCCTGTGATGTCCTCGCCCTGACTCAGCAAGTCCTACCCCTTGGCTCGGCTGAGTCGTATACGGCTGTGCTCTGAGCATCACCTTTATCACAGTATGCACAGTAGGTTAGCAGCTTAGCATAGGTGATAGGGATGATTACATCTCAGATCGGAGGGGCACGTGTCAGTGTCCAAGGGGGGATCCTAGATTAGGCAGATTGTGCCGATTTAAGGTGATCCACGATATATCAGGTCTGAGAGATAGTGTCTGGAATTCTGAACATTGAACAAGCTTGCAATTTCCCCTCAACCACTCAAGTCCCCACGGTCAGGAGTGGGACCTCTAACAAGGGTGGGAAGACGCTAGGAGTCGCGCTGTAGGTAAGGACTCCAGATCCAAGCGGGATCCAGCACCAGCGCGCTTCAATCTGCGTAGCGGACTCATCAATTGAAGTGATCGAAAGGTAGGTCGCGCCAAAAGGCAGCCCCTCACGGGAGAGGAAAAGGTAAGGAAAGGTAAGAAAGTATCTTGCAAGCCCATAAGACCACGCTTTTGGTTGGTGTGACAGTCCTATAACGCCCGTCACGTTCTGTAACCTCGCTTTCCCCATAGCGATTGGTGATTGAACGAACTGGGCCACATAGATCCGGATCCATAGTCTGGGATCACGGCTCGGAGGTTGTTTGTGGCAGGCGCTCATATTTGAGGGAGTGCCCCACCACAGGAAGTTGTCGCTACACGAAGAGGTATACAGATCATCTCGTCAGTCAGTGACTATACTGAGCACAATTGAAAACGCCTTCAATTCTGAATCATACCTGAGCGCATGATGAACCATCGTGCTGGTGGGGTTGAAATAGTTGCGGCTTTTGGACGAGGCCCAGTGTGAAGAGCAAGAGCGCGCGTGCCAAATAAGATCGCGAAGAAACGGTAGAACTTCGAGCTTGTCACGGTGTCGGTGCTCTGCCACACGCCAACGGTCTTGTTGGGGTGCGGACACACAGTTTCACGCAGCAACTTTGGAACCGCTAGAGTCGACCAGCATGCCACGATTTCTGTGTTGTGAGTAAGCGTAGGCGAAATACGAAAGGGCTTTTGTACGATTCAATGCTGCGTCAACAACCGACGTATCAACGGTGTAGGTTACCAAGTCGCCGTAGAGGTATACAATCCGACACGCGCAGAACGCGATAAGGCTGAACAGTGTATGCTCTAGTCGGCGAATTGTGCTCGGTAGAGGAGCGCGTCGGACAGGATGAGCGAAAGCGTTGTGGAAGGAGTGTTAAGTGGGAGAAAAATTATTTTTAAATTTGTATTAAAAAGATAAATTACGCTCTACAATTGATATTAAAATCCAATTTGGTACCGCATCATTGCTATTACACTCGCATCTCCCCTCGGCGTCTGCGGCCTGAACGTCAACAGCAATGATCACTAGGACCACATAGGTGGCGCCAACCATACGTGCGCATCACCCAGGCAGTTCGGCAATAGCCTACTCAGCACCTGACACGTCTCTACATCGAAACGTTAACCACACATGTTTGTAGAGAACGTTCGGACCTTCTCCACCTGGTGCTGTGGTGCCCACGCGAAATAATTGCTTGCTTCCTCCATGCACACGCCTTCCTGCAGTAGTAAGGTGCTGGGCATTGTGGTGTGTTTTTCTGATTGGAAACCGATCTCGGCACTCCAGGCACCCCAGACACTCCAGGCACTCCACGTGTGTAAGAGACATTAATTTTGTCCAATTAAATGTGCGTATTTGCGTTACACTTTACCGGGCGCGCACCCACACCGTAGTGCGAAGCCTGCATCCCGAAAGCGCTTTTTTGCAAGTTCAGGTTTTTGCAGGTTCTGTATTATTGGAGGAAGCGCGTTTTGATTGGTGGAAAGGTCCCGTTGGTCACTTACTTCTCTCAAGGCGAGGCAGTCGTGAGAATGATTGCGGTAAAGAGGAAGGGATGCGCGGTACGTGAAATGCCAAGATGCGAGACCCGCCGTCACTCTACCATTTCCTTCTTCTTCCACCACCAACCGACTGCAACAGAACGCCTCCCACCACAGACCTGCCACGAGCCACGAGTAGGACCAGTCGGTAGGAAGGACCGCTCTCTCTCTCTCTGTCTATACACAACTACTCATGACAGTGACGCCCTCCGACGCTGGCGCCGCACCGGTGCCGGGCGTGCACGAGCTGTGGGGGTTCGTGGAACTCGCGGCGACTGCATGCAGCCAGGAGGGGATGGCAGCGCACCTGCAGCTGCTTCAGTCGCGAGCGCTTGCCTTGCTGGCTGCGCGTCCTCTCAAGGAGCCACGTGGCGAGGTCGCCCATGCGGACAGCGCCAAGGAGCCATGCGCCACGACTCTGCTGGCCACGTCCGCTATCGAGCGTGTGGATGCGGCATCTCACGTGAGCACCACTGAAAGCACCGTGGAGATCGCAGGCGTGGACACGAGTCAGAAGGAGAAGCTATGCGCCGAGGCCAACGAGCGCGTGGCGAGGCGCATGCTGGAGCGCGCCGACTCGCGCAGCACGGTGGGCGACGAGAGTGAGGACAAGAGCGACACACTGTCGGATTGCACCACGCTCACCGAGACCTCCAGCGTGTACGGCGTGCACAACACGTGGGTGGACTTGGCGATGCTGTATTCGCTGCCCTTCGTGGCGGTAGACGGCAGCAGCGCGGGCAGCGGCAATGGCAGCGGCGCGACGAACGGCAAGAGCAGCAGCAGCAGCAGCAGTAGCAGTCGGCGGCTCAAGCCGGTGCCGCCCCTCAATATCACACAGGAGCTGACACATTTGAACCGCATCTTCCAGGAGTGTCAGCGTTCTCTGCACACCATGCGCGCCGTGGCCACGGTGGATGCGCTGCGCCGCGTGCTGGACCGAGGTGTCACCGTCTTGCATTTCAGCGGCCACGGTGGGCGCGTCGCTGGGAAAACCAATTGCCTCATCTTCGAGGACACGCAGAAGACGGGTCTTGCGCATTTCATTGACGCCACGACGCTGCGCAACATCCTCCACGGCGGCAACGTGAGCAGCAGCGCAACGGACCAGTCGCCGGGGCTTCCACACGGACTCGTACGAGAGGACTCGATCGAGCTGCAGGATCCTTCACTCTTATCTTCGCGGTCTCTGAGTTCGTACCACGGCTCGATCTCGTCCAATTCAAATCGATTCGGACTCTCGAATACACTCAAGCTCGTGTTTGTGTCGTCGTGCCATTCCAAGGATGTTGGCGAAGTCTTTATTCAAGCCGGCGTGAACCACGTCGTGTGTGTGCGTAGCGATGAGCGCGTGCTGGATGAGGCATCGGCCATGTTCTCGTACGCGTTCTATCACGCGGTGCTAGCGGGCAAGACGATTCATCAAGCGTTTGATGTGGCGCGCGTGCGAGTCAGCGCCGATCTGCAGATCCCCGCCAGCGAGAGTGACAAGTTTATCCTATTGGAGTCGTCCCATTTGCATGCCGACGATTGTCCGCTGTATGGCGCGTCGACTGTCGAATCGCGTGCCGTGGGGACCAATGACGGTTATGTCGATGATGAAGACTCCGTACCGGCACACGCGATTGAAGTCAACTTTGCCAACAATCCATGCACGTGCGCTGCCTCCACGATGCACTTCGTGTTTGCTGATATTTCCGCGGGCAAGTGGATTGATGTGAGTCCGACCAATCGATTCGCCAAGACGCTACCGGCCGTGCCCGACTCGTTTGTCGGTCGTGAGCAGGAGTTGCACATGCTCGCGGGGCTCGTGAATGCACAGCGCTTCGTGACGATGCGGGGTCCACCAGGGATTGGCAAGAGTACGCTCTCGATTCGCTTGGCGCATTTTCTGGCCGAACGAAATGTGTTTCCCGATGGCGTTGCGTTCATCCGCCTGCGTGGTGTACAGTCGTTAGAAGGCATGGAGACGGCGATCAAGTCCGCGTTGTTCCCGGATGGCGGTCGTGAAGCGGAGCAACCGCTGCACCAAGTGCTCACTGAGATGAAGGTGTTGCTCGTGATGGATAACATGGAAGACCCTATCAATGCTGCTCCAGCGGCAGTGCGAGAGTTTGTGCTTGATCTTCTTCAGAATACACCCAACCTCGCGTTCGTGATGACGGCGCGACAGGCCATGGGTGGTGGTATGGCTGGCGTGGACGAAAAGGTGATATCGCTAAACCGTTTGTCGCACTACCACGCCGCTGATCTGTTCCTCAAAAAATCTCCGCGTGCACTGTTACTTTCCGAAATTGGTGCTGTCAAGGCCCCACCCAGTGATGCGAGTCCGAGCAAACCAGGGACATTGGGTAGCAACAAGGGGGCCGGTGGTAATAGCAACAGTGCGAGGTCAATATCCGTATTGGAGGCTCTGACGGCTCACCCTCTCATGGCCTTCCTGGACGGCCATCCTCAGGCTATTTCACTGTGTGCACCATTGCTACAAGATCGATCTCTGTCGGAGCTCACACGCGCTGTACTTAATCGTGGTGTTAGCGAGTTACAGGTTGTGGGACTCGCAGCAAATGACCGCAGTGCAATGAACACCCTGGTAACGTCATTGGATGTTTCTCTGGAGCAAGTGCGGCAGCAACACGGTTCAGATGCTATCCGTTTCTTCGCCCTACTGGGGTTGCTACCGGCTGGTGCAATGCCTGCGGATTTCAAAAGTCTTTGGGGGTCGAAGTGGGACTCGGTTGTCGAAATCCTGCTACGATTTTCGTTGATTCAGCGTAATCGAATCCCAGGGTTCGTGCTCAGTAACCCACGAGGGGATCTGTCCAAGGCGGGCAGCGGCAGCCGGAGCCGTGGCAGTAGTTCCAGTGGAGTATCCAGTCGTCGCAGCAGCTCCCGTTTGTCATCGTCGTCCCGCAATAGTGGCGCGCATAGCTACGATATGGCGCTTCTGTCAGCACTCAAGGCTTACGGCGAATTCATTAGCGCAAATTCAGCGAGCAGCGGTAGCAACAACCACAACAGTCATCACGGCAAGTCCTCGGATGGTACGGATGAGTTCGGGATGTCTACGACCACTTCCTTGGCTGCATCAGCTCGCATCACTAGCCAGAGCACACATACCGCTAGTGACAAGCATTTGCTTAACACGTTTACACGCAGTGGCCGAGCTTCGCGAGCCGCTGAACACGTGGAGAAGATGGATAGCCAGGCTGAAATCATGGCTGTTTGTGTGTCTTATTCGACGTTCCCGTTCATCACGAGTTATGCGCGCAGTCTTCTTGGTCTCTACGATGACGATGGTGCCAAGAACGAGATGCTCGAGTCCATTTGCATTGCTGATCGTGATGTGTTCCTCTACAATAGTGCGCGTCACTTTTGGAAGGTCAGCTTCTGGATTTTCCAGCATATTTGCACCCTCACAGCCCGCTCAACGGCCTCCTACCTGATCTTGGATACCCACGAATCCAATCTCTGGATGATCTTGGATCTACACATGCGGATGATAGACGAGTGGCAGCGCTCGAGTGCCACAATTGCTGGGTCGACTACATCTATGAGCATGACGGGAAGTCCATCAGGATTGACGACTATCAGCGCTGGATCGTCACCATTAGCAGTGGGTTGCTCGCCGGACGTGACTTCGATGCGGGAGAAGACAAGTAGCTACGTGATGGATGTTGCTTGTTTCTTTGCGCATGCGCTATTCCTCGCCGGTCGCCATCGTGGTGCGTGGAATGCGGCCAACAAGGCCTTGCACATGGCCAAGTACCACAGGGATACATTGAGCGAGGCTAATACGCGCAAGCTTATGGGGGTCCTGCTTACCACCGAGACTAAATTTGACGAAGCCAAGGCACAGTTCGGTATGGCTCTTATCTTGTACAAGGCTACGGGTGACAAGTTGGGTCAAGCAGCATCACTGAGTGCGATTGGCATGATTCACTCGCGCAAGGGGAATCTTCGGGGCGCTCATAATTGCTTCACGAAGGCCCTGACGCTGTACGAATGGTTTAAACACGCTTTGGGCCAACTCAATTGCCATCAGCGGCTCGCAAACCTGGAGAAGAAGTTGCGCGATGGAGATGGCATGCGGGGCAAGAATGGTCATCCTTCTGGTCATAGCCACCATTATGCGGCGACACGTCGATTGCAGGGTGACTTAAATCGAAAGCGGAATGGCGAATATATCGTGCGCTGGGTCGGACACGAGACGAGTTTGCTGCTCGAATTACCACCATCCAAGGCTGAAAAGGTTCAGGAAGCACATGCGCCAGCCAATGTCGTCATGACATCGGCGTTATCATCACATGGGCTTAAACCCGACCAACGTTCCGTATCAGCTAACGAATCGACTGCCGCATCAGAAGAGCACCCCATGTCATCTACAGGTACCCCGCAAACAAGTGTCACAAACTCTCCAAAGAAGTGTCGCCTGGGTCAGATCATTGACCAGCGGGAGCAAGCCGCACAGACAATGAGTGAGTTGACCCTGGCGTCAGCACCATCTGTCTCGGCATTGGCGGGTACCAACTCGGACAGTATGCCGGAACGACTCAAGAGTAGCAGCTTTGCGCGTCGGAAGGAGTACGATGCTGCGATTCGCCGCACAATCTCAGCACCTATCTTTGATAGCAGTAGTGGCAACAGCTACACTGCCATAGGAGGAACCCCAAAGGAACCTGGCAATCGTCGAGATGAAACGTGATCGCGACCGGACTAGTAGAGTAAGGCAAGGTTGAGGGTTGTGGCGTGCACCATATTTGTACGAATGTTAGGATTAATAGTGTGGCGTCAGGTGTACGAATATTAGCGGGGGCAGCCTTCACCAGCCTTCGTCCTCACTGTTTTCGATGTCGTCACCAACCAGTGTTTCATCTAGATCTTCATGGAGGACGTGGTCGATGACCTGTGTAGATTGTGCAGGCGCTATGCCACGACCATGGCGGGCATGGGCTCCTCCCATTAGCTGTAGGAAAGGGCCCACTTGCGAGGAAAACACATCACCTGTACACGCATACGCGTACGGTGGCATCCTCGCGATAGGGTGTCGCAGTGCGTCCTGCTTTGTCGCTGTCATGCGCTTAGACGTCTCATACGTTCGGGGCCCGACAATTGGACGAAACGCTGACGGTGTGGGGTGCTCATTTGTCAGAGCGATGGAGCGCACCAGCACCGAGCGGACTAGTGACTGCGAGCGCTGGAATGCCTAAGGCCGAGAAAAACATAACCGAATCAACACAGTTAGCTGACCAGATCTGACATAATAAAACTACCAACATCTTGTCGTACCTCGGATGCGTTCGTTGTCTCGAAGGCACGCGCGAGCCATGTCTCGGACACGCTCATGAGCTCCATCGCGTTGGCGAGCTCGTCAATCTCAGAGAAGTATCCCACGCAGTTGGTATGCAGTTGCGCCAACACGCGGTCCATCGGCATCGCCGATGTATCCAAGATATTGTCAACATTTAAAAGGTCACATTGTCCAGAAGCCATTCTCGAGTGACTATCCTTCGTTTGCTTGTTTTTGCTGTGCAATAGCTTGCCAATGATGTGGAAATCCGAGTAGAACGGGTCGCGACCGGCGTTTTCGTCCTCACCGCTATCCACCACCTCCCTGGACGTCTCCGTATCTGCACCACGAAGAACACGCGTCACAGAGTCCTGGGCGCGTGCACGGCTCGATTCTTTGAGTGCAGTGTTTGTTCTTCTCTTTGATCTCGTTCGTTCTCGTCGACGCATGGCTTGCCGTCGCTTGCAACGCAATTGTAGTGTGTTGATGGCATGGCGAATGTCTCCATCGCTAGACTCGACAACGTGTTGCAGCTCAGCAGCGCTGGGCATCTCTCCACCCTGTTCAGATAAGATGCGAGTAAGAGTCTTCTTCACTTGCGCTTTATCAAACGTATCCATGCGATGCCAAAAGACACAGAGACAGACGAGTGATTGAGTCCCCATGGATTCGGTCGTGCATGCACGTCCACCGTTCCAAAAGTCATCAGAAAGAGATTGCAAAAAAAACGCTGCAGGTTTAAACGCACCTGACGTCACGGCGTTGAAATGCATCACGGTCGTGAATGGTGAGTGCACGACCTTGTGCGAGAACTGTCGTACAAGCTGCGTCGTGGCAACCTTTTTGTCACGCACGTCGCTAAAGATGCAGACCACAGGGAAGCGCAGGCTTGCTGCACCGGGTGCCACAATTAACTGGAAGGCGCGTTGCAGCTTCTCATCCCAGACCGATGTGTCACGGTCTCGCCCCCAGGATATGGTCTGCGGCCATGTCTCGAGCAGGATGAGCTTACTCGCGGAGGAGGAGGACGTGGCAGGCGCGCTATTGAGACGACTCGGATGGCGTGAAGGCGGGGACGATGGTGATGGCGCAAGTGGCAGGGCGGCGTAGTGCACGGAGCGATTGAGGAAGTCGAGAAAGTCGTCCCACGGCGAGCTGTTCAACGGCGCAAACTGGTCGGCCAGCAGGCGCTCAAAGCGCAACCGACCAGCCGTGGCATCGTCTCGCCACGTCTTGACCGTGACGCCCATGTGTTGAGCAAGGCAGGCCACGGCCGTGGACTTGCCACAGCCCGGGGGGCCGCACAAGAAGAGCAATCGCGGGCGAGCCGGATGCCGCGACGCGGGGGATTGCTGCAACCCGGAGCGCATGGCCGGCTCGACCGCTTGCAGACTGCGCTGCAGCCAGTCCTGCAGCTCCGCCACCTTCTTCTTCTGTACGCATAGCTCATCCACGCGCTGGGGTCCGCAGTCATCCGACCACAGCGCCTTCGAGCTGGAATGGTGCAGATCGCCTCGTTCACTCTTGATCGTGGCCGCGTGATGGTCGTCATCGTCACCACTGCTGCCGCAGCAGCTGCTGCTATTGTCGATGGCCTCTGTGGCCAACTCCCGCCGCGGGCGCTTACGGGGCTGTGTTGATGGCACGAGCCAGGCTGACAGCTTCTTGGTGACGGTCGCGACCGCTGTGGGGCGTGTGCTGCAGCATACCTCACAGCTGTGGCGCTGCGTTCCCGGGTTCACGTACGTGCAGCGCGGACACTCCCACGCACCATCGCTACCCATACCATTTCCATTTCCATTCCCATTCCCATTCCCATTGTCGTTGTCATTGTTGCCATCGCCAGTCGATGTCCTCTGCGTGGCTCGCCGCAGCCTCTTGAGCCGCCGAGGCTGTGCAACGGCCTTGCGCGGCAATGGAGATGGCGATGGAGACGGTGACGATGACGGCGACGAAGAGGAGGAGAGCAGCGTGATCACGTCACCAGCGCCATCCATGTCCATGGCGCGCGTGTCGCCGACTCGACTCGGTGGAATCGCGGCGCAACGATCGATGTTCAAGCGCGCCTCCTCCTTCAATTCCGCAGATGCAGCAGCAATTTTGCCATTCAAACTTCGGGTTGTCTCGCGGCGGTACCCATTTGATGGTACACGGAGCGCAGGCAACTCGCTCTTCATTTTGAAACTTTGCGAGGATAAATACGGTAAAACCGATTGGGAAGAAAGAAGATGCCAAATGCGGCGCCGCAAGTGAGCGCGGTGGCGAGGACGACGGTGCCACTGGCGGTGAATGTGGGCGGTGGTAGTGGTGATCATGTGCACAGTCATGGGCAAGCGTTGCCCGTGCCAGTGGTAACGCCGGTATCAGAGTCAGCATCTGATGCGAGCGCGCCGCCGTCTCTGCCTGGTGAAGATGATGCCGCCGTGGCTGAGTCCCTGGCGAGGTGGGTCTCTATCACCCCGAGCATGGTACACGTCCGCATCAGCTAACGAGAATCTCTTGGTGCTCTCTGTGTGCATGTTCATGGATGGGCGGTCAGTCTGCAGCAATTCTCCCTCGAGCTGCAGCGCATGCGGCAGCTCATGCAGGCAAAGAAAACGAGAAAAAAAGAAGCGAACAACGAATGACCATATAGACATGGAGCACACGAAGACAAGCACACACATGAATGCTCATGAACTGACAGACCAGAGGCAAAAAAGAGAGAAAGAGAAGAAGAACACGGGAGATTGGGAAGCACGTTGTTCGCGCCGCGCTCTCTCTATCGATCACGGCGGATGGTGGTCGATCGCTACTGTACCGCGGCTCCCCGCTCACAGAGCGGCCAGTTGCGGTTCAATACGGTCGCGCACCATGACATGTAGCGACGGCTTGGTGGCGGCGTACGTATCGATGGCAAACTGCTTCATCGCGTCGCTGCCACTGGCCGCCGCCACCAGCGCGCGGTAGATTGGGAGCTGGAATTTTTGCTTGCCCTGCATGGTCAGGAACTCGGCCACGTAGTCGAGCCGCGCCAGTACGCGGTGCTTGATGAGCAGGAGCGACCAGCGGAAGCGCACCTCCGAGTTGCGTGACTCCCACAGCGCGAGTGCATCGCCCAACGCGACCACGATCTCGGCATGCGCGAGCGAGACGTCCAGCAGGCAGTCGAGCAGGTAGAGCCGCTGAAACACGGGCCAGCGCTGCGCCTCCGCGGTCAGGAACGCAATGTTGGCCGGCACGGGCACGTCGCTGGCGTGGCGCCAATGGAACACGAGCGTCTCGCAGCTTTCCATCATCTCATGCGCGTCCGAGAGATCGGCCGTGAATTGTGGGAAGCCCGGCGCATGCAGCCAGGTGGCGAACGAGATGTCGCCCTTGAGCTCGCCCTTGTCCGAGAGGTCTGGGAAGGAGGCCAGGAAGAACGCGAGCACCTGCTCGGCGTCAATGGACTGGAATTGGAAGTGCTGTGCGTATGAGCGCAGGAAGCGGTCAAAGACCTACGCATCGCGAGCGATAGAGAGAGTGAGAGAGAGAAAAAAAAAGAGGTGAGTCAGTGGGCGGTGTGAGCGAGCCGAGCACGTCACTGGGGGTTCCAGGCATACACTACGACATAGTAGCCACGCACCTCATCCGATCCAACGAGATGCCGCAGGTAGCAGACAAACGCGTAGCCCTTTTCGTATGCGCACTGGTTGTAGCAGTCACCCGGGTCGATACCAGTCTCCAGCGGCACTCGGAGGCGTGTGAGTGCGTTGTCTTCGCCAAGCCCCGCAATCTCTTCTCGCAGTAGTGCCTCTCCGATCTTGGCACTAAGGCACATGAGCGGCCTGGGGTCCAGGAGAAAAAGGATTCAATAGCAGCAACAAGCAGGCACGCGCAAGTAGACGGTTGAGTGGGTGGGTGGGGAGAAGCACGGTGGTAGAGGCACTTGAGATTGATCAGCAAGGAGGACGTGGTACTCACCGGCCGTGTGCTTCCGCACTGATGCGGCGCTCGGCGTACATGGTAAATCCTTCGTTGAGGAAGAAGTCGCTCCAGGATGCATTCGTTACCAAGTTGCCAAACCTGCCAGAGGACAAGCAAGGAAGCCATGTCAAATCGACACATTCTGTCAGCCACTGGTACGGAATCCGATGGGTTTGAATGGCTGGCAGCCGTACGTACCACGAGTGGGAAATCTCATGGGCGATGACTGCACAGACATCAAATCATCCACGAGTCATGTGTTAGCCATTCAGTACTACGACATAGCATCCCCCCACATCGTAACGAGACCAGAGAACGAGGTACTGTAAATAGTCTCCATGCATGGAGCCATCTACTCACTGGAGCACAGCGACCGGTCGCCGGCGATGATGCAGGGTGACACGAACGTGAGCCGTGGATTCTCCATCCCCCCGTACGGGAACGACGGCGGCATGACCAGCAGATCGTACCGCTCCCAGAGGTAGTCCCCAAAGAGGTGCTCACCAATCGTGAGGTATTTCTCCAGGATGCCCGTGAACTCGGCGCGGCACGCGTCCAGCATGCAGGGCTCGGTCCAGACGCTGGAGCGAGGCCCCACGTCGACACTCACGAGGTCGCCCACGGCCATAGCCACGAGGTAGACCGGGATGGACTGCTTCATCTCGAAGCGGAAGCGGCGCCGCCCATGCGCCACCACGGGCGTCATGGCGCTGTCCACGGCGCAGCGCCCCGCGCTCATGACACAGACCAGGTCGGCGGGCACGGTCATGTCGGCGTCGTACGTGATACGCACGGAGGGCGAGTCCTGGCACGGGAAGAAGCTGCGGTTGAGTACCTCCTGGCCCTGCGTGTAGACAAAGGCGTGCTGCCCCCCCGCGGTTTGTTCCTTCTCGAGCCAGCACACGGCGGGGCTCTCGGCATCGGGCGCGTATTGCACCACGAGCGTTAGTTCCTGCATACCTGCGCACATGTCGGGCAGTTCAATGGAGAGGATCTCGCCAAATGACGTGAAGGGCGATACCCGCCACGAGACTGCGTGCAGCCCCATGTCTGCAGTCGTGTCAGTGTCAGCGGCATCGGCATCGGCATCGGCGGTGGTTGGCTCGGTTCGAGACGCTTGCGGTGGCAGCTGGACGTGCACCGAGTGGATGGCGAGATGGAAGACGTCCAATTGCAGCGTGGTGACGCGTGAGGCCGGGTCCACGCGTGTGAGTGAGAGCGTGGCCACGCCCTGGATGGCGCGGCGCGCCATGTCCACGTCCAGCGCCAGCGACACGTGGTGCATGCGCAGCTCATGCAGCGTCGCGCACGTGGCTGGGTCACGCACGCGCTGCTCCGTCGCCGTCGCCGTCGCCGTCGCAGTCGTCTTGGTCATTGCCGTCATTGCGCTCCGTCTTGTCAACGTATCAAAAAAGGGCGTTAGCAAATGTATGGGGAGGGTGGCGCCGCTTGCACTTTGGAAAGGTGCGGCATGTGTGTGTGGGTGTGGGCGTTGACGTCACAGATTATTGCAGGAGGCCAACAATTTTGAAACTTGCGGTACTGCACCACCTTCGTGAGCCATTTCCAGTCACTCCCCGCTTGATTGTCAAATCTATTGACCACGTGATGATCGTTTGCCTGCGCATAACACGTCACTATATCGAGGGAGAGGCCTCGGATCTGGTTGCCTTCTTCAACGAAAAGCAAAAAAAAACGCCCACCAAAATACCGGTTATGGACCAAGATCGAACGTGAACAAGTGTGAATCCAACCACAAAGCACGAGAACGAGATGCTGCCGATGGCCACGACGAGCAAGGCGGCGGCGCTGTGTGACGAAGTACAGGGCGCATGCGACGCCAGCCGCGTGCAGCGCGCACTGGAGGCACTGGCGTCGGGCGAGGCAGCGGGGCTCGTGCTGGACGGATGGACGCCGCTGCAGTTTGCCTGCGAGAACCGCCGCGTCGCCGATGAAGCCCGCGCCGCCACGATCCACGCGCTGGTCGGTGCCGGCGTGAACGTCAATGCTGCGGATGAGGTAAGGGAACCAGAGGGTGTACGGCACCTGCGGTGTGTGGCCAGGATGTTCTGATATGTGTATGATCTGAACAGGAGGGCTGGACGGCGCTGCATTTGCTGTGCAAGAACAAGCACGTCGAGGAGATTGGCGCGAGTCTGCAGCAGCTTCTGACCAGCGGCGCAAACGTTAATGCCGCCACCAATGTACGTGCAGTGCATGGGCGTTTTGCAACCAATGGAAGCGTTTGGTACTGACTCGAGGGGACGAGGCGGTGGTGGATACTGTGACGATGGGCTACTTTACTGCAGACGGAGAAGAAGACGGCCCTGCACTTGATCTGTGAGACGGAGCTGGCCACGGCATCCACCATCACGCTGCTACTCAAGGCACACGCCAACGCTGGAGCAGTGGACAGCGTACGTGTGCCCGGCTGGCCTTCTGTTGATTGGATTTACTGGACTGACGAGCGAACGAATATTGACGATGGCGGGTAGGACGGTAACACGGCACTCCACGTGCTGGCCGAGAATGGCGGCGTCACGACTGACGCGCTGGTGGCGCTCATCAACGCGCACCCGCGAGCCGTCAACACCGCCAACCAGGTGCGTTGCCCCGCGATGCGGATCGACACGGCTCTACGTGGACGTGGAGACTGAAGTTTGACGTATTGTTTTGTCTGTGTGCCGTTATATCTGTGGGGTCTGCAGTTCCAGTCCACGCCGTTCCACAACCTGTGCCAGAATGGCCGTGTGGCACCTACGCTCGTGGATGTCTTTCTGCAGCACGACGCGGATCCCAACGCCGCCAACAACGTACGTAGCACGCCACGCTGACGACCAACTAGGCGCCATGGCTCTATCACCTCACCCTTCTCTCTGTTTTTGTTGTATGTCTCTCTCTCGTTCGAGTAGATTGGCAATACACCATTCCATTTCGTCTGTGAGAACTACGCGCTGACCCTCGAGTTGCTGCAGCGCTTCACGGCCCACAAACGCGTGAACGTGACGCTCGCCAACTCACTCGGGCACACGGCACTCGAGTTGATTCCACCTCACCAGCGCACATGCGTCACGCATGCCGCCAAGTTTGCGGCACCCTCGGCCTCTTCAGGCACCACCCGCAGCAACAACAACAACAACAACAAGAATCACAGTCAAGACCCCAGCAACGGTGCCGCCGCCGGTGGTGAGGATGCCAGTGAGCTTCCGTCGGCACTGGCAGCGACGCTCACAGCCTGGAACGCGTCATTGCCCCCGTTTGACGCGGGCTTTTACCTCGCAATCTGCTGCGAACCGGCGTTTGTAGAGACGTACGAGGCGTTGCAGGACGTGTCGCTGCAATTGGCCAGTGCCTCGGATGGCGGGGACGCCGTCCTCTTCCAGGCCTGGACGGCAAGCCTGCGGGCGTGGCGTGGACGAGTGCTGCTCGCGTATGCCGCGCTGGTGCCGCCCTCGCTCTGGGACGACTACGCCGTCAAGCATCACCGAGTCATCCCCACGGACCTTGCCGTTGTGCGCCGTGACGTGGAGCAACTATGGACTAAACTACCCGAGCCTACGCAGCGCCGTGACCGCCTCAGCGCCCTGGACCATGTCTTCCCAGCGTGAAGGGATCGCGCGGAGTGGATTGGACTGGTGTTGGGTGGGGTTGGCTGTAGCTATCGTTGTGTATTGCTTCTCTGTCCTTCAGGTCAGGAGAACGAAGAAGGAAAGAGAATGAATGAATGAATGAATGAATGAAGAAGACGCATGTACGCACTGCACTGAAGGGGGGGGGTA